>JAJJMA010184054.1:0-21238 GCA_023529015.1 Papaver nudicaule
AAACTTTCTCATAAAAGGGATACAAATTTACCACAACCAAATCAAACGTCCCTGTGAGAAACAGTATTACGAAATCAATAGATGAAACTTTGTGATCTGGACCTACCAAAATGACTCCCGATGATAACTGTCTTTGTATCTAGAACTCACCTATTCCATGCTTATCTAAAGCATCCATATGATTCTGCATGTCTCTTCTAGCAAGAATACCCCCATGAATGTTGGGATGTAAGGTTTTGACACGGCCATCAAGCTGTACAAAAGCAAAAGAAAATTCAACGGATGTAAAAATTCAAGACTTCAGTTACGGGTTTGCTTCTTCATTGCAATTAAAAAGAAGATCATTAGCTGTTGACACAAACAGATCCTCAGGTCAACATATGGAGAGCTGTAGGCATACAAGTACACAAGTTATCACCCCAAATAAAGGGACTCGTGTCTTTTCGTATAGATAGGTTCTCAGGGAGCAGAAGTTGCGAGTAAAATTTTAGAAATATGTTTTAATAGCTCTCCAACTCCTCAAAGATTTTAAGAAAAACAAGGGTTTAGATCATATATTTAGCTATAGTTGTTTGCAACCAAAGATAATTTTATCATGTACAATTACTTGTAACTATCTATACAATGATCTACCAAAACAGCTAAGAGGTAGAAGCGCAAGTCCCAGCTCTTACCATTTCAGGAAAACAAGTAACTTGTTCTACTTTGGTTACTGAGACTCCAGCTTTTTCTAGAGCAGTCGCTGTTCCACCAGTTGAAACAATGGTATACCTACATGTATCAAAAGAATACTTACACTGACATACTATAGGGAGCTATGTGCACAAATAAACAATTAAGATGGAACAATCAACTAGCAGCTAAAGATTGTTGGTAAAGATATCAGACATGCATAATTCTAATAAGATAGACGTGGTATTGTTCTGATACAATAATGACATTATTCAGGAAAAAAATATATTAAACCCAGTATACGCAGTCCAAAAGTCTAACTAAACAAACTTCAAATTTTGGAATGGAAGAACAAGAGTGAGCTGTATAGGAGAACTAATATTCACCCTAAATCCTGAAGTCCATTGGCAAGTAAGGAAAGATCTTGCTTGTCTGACACTGATATCAATGCTTGCTTGTTGCCTATATATAAACAAAAAAGGGGAAGATTAGATATTGCAAGTTTCATACAAAGGCAAAACAAAAGAAGAGGGAAAGCATCGTAAAACTTAGCACTACATGGCTATAAGCTCAAAAGTGAATATATCAGTGCAGCTTAAGAGGAGGAGCCATTTCATGAAATACTTTATCCTGGTCCACCAAACGTACAAGTTACAACTTCAATTGTTTCCCAGGAACAGCTATTATAAGATATATGAGCTTACACTTTTTTAAGTGCGTCAAGATATGTAACAAGTAAGATCCAAGACAGAGGAAAGGCAAATAATTATCAATACAGTGAAACGATCAACTACTCTAAAGAACTTTGATATTGATTTAATTTCAAACAGAAAATCAAAACATTCTTTTCCATGTCAAATCATGAATTAGATGACCAAAACAACAGACCCATTTTTTGTGTTGCAGTCTAATCCAATATCATAATAAAAGAAGTAACCGAAAGATAACATAAAAGGAATCAGAATAGAAACATGCATGCTTAGCATTCAAATACCAAATAAGATCAATTCGAATTTCAAGAGAAACTGATGATCTACCTTTTAAAGAAGTTGTTACTGGAGATGTTTCTGCTGTGGACATTGCTTTGACTAAACTTGAGTTATTTCGACAAAACACCGTTGGAATCCGAAACAGAATTGATGCCTAAAACAATTAAAAGGATGATAACCAAACAAACGTAATGGGTTTCAGGATATGTACACTACAAATCATCCTTTTGTAATTTCCTACCTTCAAAACAAATTTTCTTAGTGTGTAGTACAAAAAAAGATTTATCTATTTTTTATTTTGTAAAAAATTACCTTTTGACAAGTGTAGGATGTTCTTTGATACTTCAAGAGCTGGAGAGTACAGACTCTGTTAGCGCAAGCAGTGTGGACTGAGTTAGCAGTGGTGGCAGCAAATCCCAACATTCCTTATTCTTCCTTGTAAGCTGTGGTTTTGGCATTCACCACCCTTCTTCCAAAAGGGTAATTAACAGTCCTGGTTTAATTCTGTCATTTGCCATCTCTTTGTGCTCAAACAAATCAATACTTCAAAGAATTGTCTTTTACTATAGATGGAGGTGGAATTAAAGGTATTTTGGGTTTAGGAACCAAAACGAGAAGGAAAATTGAACTCAACCTATACATAGAGATTAATTACTGACAAAAAGAGTATAGCCCTGCGTGGTATGCTAAACCTTCACATGCCGCAAACATTTACTGCTGCAGAGCGTTGCATGATGAGTTGATTGTTAAAATCACATATAAGCATACAAATATTACCAGCAGCTTGTCATATTAGTAATTTGCCAAACTTTGCAGTATACTTTAAATGAAAACCTAAAGGCTTGTAAAGTCCATCATTTTGTAACTATTATCACAAACAAAACTAACAGAAAAATTACTAACCTCACATATGATTTTAGAATACCTTACACTATTATCATTTCAGAATACCTTACACTCCTCTTTAATTAATCAAACAAAAATCAAGCTCAGACTAAAACGCCGAAATCAAAGACAGTGTATGACAGAAATATCAGACTTTTATAGAATAACAAAATTAAAGTTAGTACCTTGTTCTTATCCTCTTTTTGAAGGGATTGTAGTAGTAGGAGGAGGAGGAGATAAAGCCCAGAAATATCTAATCGTGTAGTTTAGGGTGTATGGTGGGAGTAAAAGCAGAGTCTTTTCCCCTTTGCTTTTGCCCTAAAACTGGGGAGTTTGGTAGTGATGAAGAAGAGATAGTGAGTGAGTTGGGGTTTAACATTACAAACCTTCTGATTAAACGGCTTTCCAAGCAAAGCTTTTGTCTAGACCGTTCAGATTTATAATCCAACGACCAGGAATCAATGTAAACTTTACCACCTCGTTTGGTTGGGAGTATCGGAGGTCGGGTAATCCCGGGGTCTGAACTACAGACAGGCTTCCCTTGGCTGAAGCCACCCATGGAAGCCTAAAAACCATTTTTTTTTTTGTTACCTAATTTTAGCTGGACCTAGGAGAACTGTAGTCAAGCTCGGGTAATAATATGGGGTAAGCTTTATTTTTGGTTTAGCCACTGTAATCCAATTCAGTGGGAATTGGCCTTGTTCTTCCAACTCTCATATTTGAGGTCGGTGGATTGAGTCTCCGCTCAGAGGTTGGAGATTTCTTGAAAACTCCTTTAGTGTATTAAAGAGGGAAAAAAAAAATGAATTCTCGGAAAATTAGGATTCCTGGGTATTAACAAGGGAATTCGTTTTTCCAGCCGCGTTTCTCTCTTTTCCAGCCCGTTGACAAAATCAAATGGCGTTGAATAAAGTCCAGATTTCAGGCGATCAAAAACTGTCGTTTTTCCAGCCCACGGTTTTTCCTCTCCGTTTAATTTTCTTTCTTTCAGACGAGACAATCCGTCGAGTATCTCTTATATATATGTACCAATACGTTTCCTTTATCGCATTCAGATGATATTGATCCGGTTGGATTCGATGTTCGTGTACTGTGTCGTTGTGTAATCCAAAAGAGGCAGCAGTTCTGTTATTCGCTTGATTCTTCGATTATGTCCATCTTTGTTTCTTAATCTTGTGTGATTTGAGTTTATGTACCTCTGCTGCGTTTTTCCTTTTATGTTGCCGTAATTTTCCATCTACTGTAACGGTTATCTGAAATTTCCTGGGTTCTCTATGAAGAACACGAAGAACAGGTTGAAGATTGGCCGGATGTTGGCTCGAACGTATGTTTGGGTCGTCGGAGACACTTATGGGTCAAAAATAACCAAAACACAAGTTACCACATCCGTTTACTTAATTTCACACGGATTACAAAACGTGTAGTGAGATATTAATTGTGGTTTAGCTAATTTGTTAATTCATTTTTCGTATGCTCTACCGTATCCAGATCACAATTTTCTTCCCTCGGTGTATCGTCCGTAAATGTTAGACAATGACTGTGTCAACCAATCGCTATACGATGGATAGTCTGTCAAGTGTCAAGCTGTTGTTGCCGGTTGAGAAGGCTAAAAAAACAAGAAGAACCTGTACCGTTGTATATCTTCACATCTCATTTGTTTTACCCTGCTCGGCTTTCCAAGATCTTTGTTGGAAGAAGATTTTTCAGTAGCAAGAGAAAGATTAACATGGATTGTGCCTCTTCTTCCACTTCTGGAGCAGATGTAAGTATGTCTAATAAGTGGAATATTTCATATGTTTGAGCTCGGCATGGGTGACCGTTAATTCCAATTCAAGATTTGTGTCCCTTCATTTACAGTCGTTTTTTTTTTTCGGTTTCAGATGAGGAGAGCTGGTAATATCCCGGACCATACTGCCACCCAATGGTATTGTTCATGAATACCACGTCTTCCTGGTATATCATTTACCTGCGGTGTCAAGTACGTGTTCATGTGTTACCAAGTGATACAATGAGTTAGTTGCTACCTTTCTTATGTGTTGTCACGCACAGTTTGTTTTAATGGACACCGCGATAAACACAGGTAACCATGCAGTCAACATTTTCATCACTGTCAATGTTGTTGAACGCAACATATTTGATATCTGTTATATTACCTTTCCGAGTTTTCAATTACTCAAACTTCCCCAACTCCAACGTTGGCGTATGGCGTGATTCGGTCAGCAATGTGCGTGGATTAGACCGACTGTTTTTCTATTGACAACGAATTTGTATGTTTGAACTGTTACGTTTATATTTTTCTAAGACAGCTTTCAAATCCTTCGCCACCCCATTCCCAGTACGTGAGAAATCACTTTTGCGGTGCAACAACCGTACTATGCTTAAAAAGTACCTTTGTGTGTCCATAAATAGCCACGCATAACCATTTAGAGTGCATGTATCTTATCAGTTACGACTTACAATCACTCAAAAATGGTTTTTTGTTCGATATGGAAAACCATGAAGGCGGTGATTTTGTTGGGTGTCTGCCTTAATAAAGTCACAAAGTTAGATTTCCTCTCAACAACAGGCCGTTTCATTACATGTATGTCTCTTCCAAATTTTTTCTCTACATTTGCGGATTAAACGATCGTATAAAATGTTTAAAGTCTTTGTTATTGTTCCTATATTGCAAGATGGGGTGGGACTAAGGAGGAGGAAAAAAAGGAAGAACGAGAGTGGGTGATACCGTCTGGGCAGATATTGTTCTAATGATGATGCCGGCGGAGATGAAACGTTTCAGACGTGCATCCATTTCCTCTTCATCCCAACTTCATTAGCCACCTCTTCTTTTTATTTCCTCCTCTTATTCACCGTCTCCATGTATGAAGGACCCTTTTGGGGTGTTGAATAAAAAAAATGATAGCATAAAGATATTTACACGCACTATGTATAAGTATGTGGTACGATAATCACCGTATCACCGAATGTTGGACTACATTTTACAATTAAGGGAAAGCAGATTTTTCTGGGAAAGTTTACGTATTACACGTCTCTTCTATACGTTTTAGCATTTTTACGGTTTGTTGTACGTGTAAGATGTATTTCACGCTGATCTGATGAAACATGCTTAATCCAAGTCTATTTATATATCTGTCTTCTTACCTCCCTCCTAATAGCGACCCGCTTTAGGTCACCTAACCCAAAAGAATGTGGTGGAATACATATACCGAAAACTCATGTAGGATAAAATTGCGCATAAGATCTTCAAGACGTGCCTCACAGCAAAATTTCCTCTCAAACCGATGACATAAAGGTCCGGAATCGGAATTTCTTTGAAGAAGAAGGTTCAGGGGATTGCAGACCCCAGGTAACAAGTACGGAGTACCGATGTCTCAATTGCCAACTCATCTGTATTTCACTCTTGTTTACTCTTGAAAAGATCACCAGATAGGTTGTTCATCTCGTTTTCCTTCATGTAATTTGTGCTGTATGAGTCAAAAACAACAATTCACCGAGGCCAGGGTTACTTTCTGATAAATTTTAATAGAGATAAAAAAATATGATCGACGTGTACGAATTAGGTCATTCCCTGTGTATCATAGAGTCTCCGGAACGGTAGAGAAACAACAAGATTATATTCAGTTTCTTTTTTCTGCATCATGCTCTTGGCGGTGTAAATACCGTGATATTTGGTTACATATGGAACTCGTTTCCTTAGTTACGTGTTTTGTTTACGGCCAAAAGTTGTTGATTTGTCAATGAGGGTTTTATACGGCCGCGAGTTTTTGAACTTGATTCCAGGTGATGTACAATTTTTTTTGATTTGTCACAATTATCTCTCTGACTCGTCTGAATGTAAATAGGAGAAAGCCAGCACCTCCACTGTATCATTCGATTTCTAACATTAAATCATTTTACGGTAAAGACACCGCAGATTTTGAACAATTTCATTTACCTCTCTAACTAACCGTTATAAGCTTTTGATGTTTTTGAGGTATTTCTGGCGAAGGTAACACAATAAGGCATTATGATAATCACTTTATAATCACGTAATTATGGAACCCAGCTATACACTTTGTATTGGTATAACTGGCGAGGTATAATTGGGGGTGGTCTGCGAGTTCCGTGCATTTGTTTTAAGTCAAACAGTGGCGAAGAATCAACAGTCATCCTAATGACATTAAAGCGGTGATAGGTCCTTACAATTAATATCGTTGACAAGTACATTCCATTCCTTTATAAAAAAAACACACAAGTTTCCACAACAAAAAGGGGGCAAAATAATGGAAATCCATATACAAATTATCACGGAGCCGTTACCACATAAGGAGGAAATGTTTCTAACCAAATTTTATTATACCGGTAGATTCAAATATCGGACGGGAACAAGGATTTGCCGTGGTTTGTTGCTTCATTGGACTTGGAGAAGAGATGTTGGACCGGGGGTTTGAAAGATACTGTCCCTTCCTTAGAGCCAGACTTCGCCTCAGGTTTGCAATCTCCCTATTGAAAGTGTTATTCTCGTTTACCCAGCAAGCCTCCTTCTGATCTCTGGCAACAATCTCTGCTCGTAGCCTCTCCACGACGGTATTGGGCGATAATGTACCCATGTGGCCGGTTGACCCAACAGGTTTTTTTACGCCATTGGAGGGGACATGGTAATGCGTCAAGAACTTCAACATTTGGTGGTACTCTTATTGTCGTGGGCACTAATTGAACAAAAAAATCATAACATCGCTGCCCTGTCCGATCTCTTACCTCGTCAGAAAAGAAAAATAAGAACTCTTCCTCGTTGTCGCAGCGGACGAATTGTTGTCTATAAATACAGCACAAGATTACCCCATACTCCTTCGGTAACTCAAGAGTGACGCGTATATCCTCAACGAACCGTTTGTACGACATTTCTGGTGGTAGTGGTATAGGCAGACGTTCTATACGGTAACCTACTATCCCCACGTAATCATCCACTCGGCAGTTGTTACACACACACCCCCCAACATGCACAACCACATTGGCAAAGCTGATTACGGTGGTTGGTGGGATGTCAAAAACGTCTAACAATACAAAAAGGTAAACATGTTAGGGTACAAATATTTAAAAAAAGGGGAATCACATCTCAAATCCTTACCGCAACCAGGCTCCGCTTTTATAGATCGCTGCATAGTCATAAGTCGCGCGTGGATCTGCTTCAATATCAAAACTAAAGGAAAATTACATGGAAACTTTCAGTTAAGCTATATAAAACTGGGATTCGCGTTATTGTACCTAAAAATTACTAAAACATTTACCTTCTATTTTTTGTTGTAGTAGTGTTCAATGTAAACCAGCAACAAGAAGAGGAGACAGATTTGTAGGAAGTAAAGAATGACGTATTTGACACGCTCAGCTGATTTAGTCTTGACACTCCCTCTTAATATATAGATAGATAACCGCGAGGAGAATGATAATAAATGTATGGGAGAATCGAGGTAGAGTTTACCGTATACACTAATGATTTGTAGAGACTTTTTATAGTGAATTATAATGCGGTTCTGGTGTTACGCTTACCGTTTCAAGTTGTTCCAAATCCATAACACCCTAGAAAGTATGTTTATAAAAATGTACACCTTTTATTTCTTTACATGCCTAAATGATGCTGACGATTGGGAATCGTGTCAGTTAGTTGACCGAACACATGATAAAATAGACCGCCAAGTTAGTTAATTAGCGTTCTAGCTACCGCACAAAGACCCATTAACATCATTAAAAACTCCATTTACCGGGCGTTACAAAAACAAGCGATGGTTTGGTTTCCAACGTTAAGTTTGGAAAACGGAGAGTTTCATTCCCCTTACTGTCAATAGTATATAAGAATTCTGGGTAGGGCACAAAGACCCATTAACACCCTTAAAATCTTCCCATCTTCATTTCTCGGGTGACAAGAACAATGGAAGTGTCAAACGAAAATTTCATGAAACAATTGCACAAAGACTTAGTCACAGAGATACTCGATCGAATACCAACCACAGACGGTGTGTTACAGATTAAACTTGTACAAAGAGAATGGAGGTCCATGCTTGGAAACAAGAAAAATGGCCTCATTTTCAGTGTGATAGATAACTACTGCAACTATTTCACATATCTTGATGGAGAAATTGCCCACATCTTCTTCCAGAAGCAAGTTAAAGACGATGCGTGTCGCACGATAGCAACCGCTTTGAATGAGCAAAAATATACCATCATGAAACTTGGTTTAAACCAAGTCATCGGGTCTTGTAACGGATTGCTTTGTTTTTATGTGTTGCATCTTATATACATCACAAACCCAAACACAGGTGAGCACCTAATTCTGCCTAAAATTAAAAAAAAAACTCTGTCCATGAATACAAACAATCGGTTATTGGAGGTTTTGGCTACTGCGAAACCACATGCGATTACAAGGTTCTTCGAATACATTACGATGGAAAAGTGGAAGTGTTAACTCTGGGTGACCCAAAGGGCTGGAGGACCATCTGTGTAATACGGTATAAGTTCCGTGAGATCGGTTTCTATGCAAAAGGGCACATTTATTGGTTCGTAGATGACCGCCATTGGAGGAAATCCTTGGTTTCTTTCAATTTAAGAACTGAGATGTTTGAATTTCTCAAGTCGCCACCGTATGATAAATCTCCCGGGGGCTGAGTTTGTGGATAGCTGCCCAATGTTAGGAATGATGCTTTTGGAAACTAGTCTATGTATTTGGAGTGATCATTCAAAGGAGGAAGAACACAGAGTCGATTTTTGGTACCTTCCCTATGGCAGACCTGGGGATTTTGATACTTGTTGGAAATACAAGACGAGCATGTTCTTGTCGCAACAGGGGTGGCCTTTATTCAAGCCATTAGCCTTTGGAAGCAGCGACAACATCCTACTATGGGAAACAGACCAAAAAGTTTTAGCAGTTTACAACACTGAAACCAGAGCAATGATGCAAACACCAATCGAACTTCCATGGCACCAGAGAGTTGTTGTGACGCCGCACATGTTTACCAAAGTCTCCTTATTGAAGTACAGAGGCAAGATAAAGGGAGGGCTTATAGTTGAAAAACCTAACTAGGGCTGTAAACGTCATTTGAATATCCATTGAATATCCATAGTTATGTACACAACATCTTTACCTCAGCATTTTATCGATGCTGGCAGTCCTGTAAACATGCAAAACCACTTTAACATCTAAATAAAGTCAAGTTGTTTTAACCGTATGACTAGTAACATAAATTAAAACAATGGCAAGGGCATTGATTGTGGCGGGTAGATGCGTAGTTTCCACCGCATGGATTTGGGTAAGGAAAGGTCCTCAATACACTACAAGTACAAATCCATCCACACCTTACACAAGGAGGGCACCTCTGGAAAAGACTACTCTAGTAGGGCAATGTTGGAAACAATGATAAGTGAGAGATTTCACAGGTATCAGAAGAACATGGCGATGCGAAGGGAAAACAGGAGCAGAGAAGAAAGGATCTTAAGTGTTATGGGAGATATTAAACAAATGGTTATTGGTGATCTGGAGACGATCAAATACCTGGTAAAAAAAGAAATAAGGTGCCTAACTAGGAGGGAGAGGGAAAAGCGGATAAGAAGACATCTTCATAAGTGGAACGCTCGAAGGAGTGAACAACAAGGAAAGTATGAACTAGTAAGATGGAAAATTGCAAGAAGGACAGCAGTACTAGAGAGTAGAAGAGCAAGGTATGAACAAGATGAACAACTGTCTGAAGCAAGAATGATGAACGGCTTAAATGGGATTGAACATAACAAATCACCGCCAACGGTGGTACCAAGAGACATCCAAGAAGAAGATGTACGACTATCCCTGTTAGATTTTTTGGAAGGTGAAGGTAACGGTGAAAATAACGCATTACTGGTCAGATTGACTGATTCAGAATTTGATGTCAGTGACAGTGGCACACAATTAGTGGACTATGTGCATCAGTAACGTGAATAGTGCTTTCATACGTGTATGACACCGTAAGAAATATTGCTTTATGATATAAGTGTGCGTTGTACCCGCTCATCTAGTAAATAGTGGTTTCCCTTTCGTATTATACATTTCTTTTGCAAAAAACTATGAATTGATTTTTTTAGTTTAGGGTGAATCATATTCGTTTTTTTACATAGAGACCTACTGACCAATACAACCAATATTGTACTCCGTATAAATAAAAATGCTTATGTTAACATTACTTGATGTATCCTCAGTACGTATACATCATGTCGATTCTGGTAAGGTAAACAACTCCCGACAACACACAATTTGAAAAAGGAAAATAAGTCGACATATGTAAATACACATGTAATAAGCTTTCTCACAGCAGACAAAGGCAAAATGCAAGAAATTCTGGTCACGGATGATTGAAAGAATCCACGTGCTTAATCAAACATTCAGACGAAGCCAGAGGATACCCAACTATCAACTGCCTCACACTAACCCTCCGTTGTTTAGAAGCAGAATCTTTCCTAACTTTCCACTTAATAATCAAAGCTTTAAGTAATAGACCTTCCTGGCAAATGTATTGAACCAAACCTATTTCTTCAGGCTTTCCATCAAATTTTGCTAATTCCACAGTACTCAGGTGGTACAACAAACAATTTGGCCGGAATGTTGATGTGGAATAAACCCCATAATATTTTCTGGCTTCACTCTGAAATGTATGAGAGACAGCCATTGTTTAACAGAAAGTACAAAAGACAAACAATAAATAAAACTGAAGGCCAGAAAGGAACCATTACACTACCAAAATTGCCAAAATCATACCTGACTGAATACCGTGGATGGCAACTTTGGAGTGAATTGCAGGAGGTTGACAAGGGTGCCTGCTTCAGTAAAGCCACATTCTAAGTGAATCAAGTTTTGAAAGATACAACTTCACAGTTTAGCCACCGTCACTATCAGAGAAGACGTAGATGAACTGGGGCGTTGTTTCCATCAGCTGGGGATTGAAGCTTATAGTTCCATGATGCAATTACCAACGAACACTGGGCAAATGGGCTTCACACATAAATAGAATATAGATGGGGATCCCTAGATAAGAATACAAGGGGCTAAAAGTTAACAATACATTACAGGAATAGAGTTTACATATCCAAATAATAAAACGATGGTACACATGTTAATGTCAGCATTACGGGATCCACGACATTATTTTGATCATGTCTGTCTAGATCCCAGGTAACCGATTTTGATCCGACAGACAGGGCTTAATCGAAGAGTTCTGCACACAATCCAGGAACCACGTTGGAACTATCAACCGAGCCTACACAAGTGTTTCACACAGCATTGTCAGATCGATTACAGCCATCTAAATATTCAGGGAAAAGTCCCAATATTCCCTCCAGCTTATCAACAAACCACGGGATTTGATGTGTCACCCGTCCCTGGGAAGCCATATGTACATCACCATATAGGCTTTTGATCTCGTTTATCTGTCATTCAATACAAATTAACACAGACATCCATCAGTATATCCAACACATTTACATTGTTTACAGTTGATCAATGTAAGCCAATTTTTGGACACTTACGATCCTCGGAGAAAAGCATGCATCTATTCCGGGCTTTTGGGGCAGTTTCCTAGTAACCTTACGCTCTACAATAGTAACCGGCGAGTGTTCGCGGTTGAGCAGAGTTGGCCTGCGGGCCAGATTGTACCACTCCATGTACCGGAAAACGCGATTGGTAGCGTTTTTATCAACGTTTACAACCTCGAGGGTTGGCGAGATTAAATGCTCCCAAAAACGTTCCCAAAAATGGAGCGCAAATTTCACCCCGTAGAAAACATGATAGTTTTGGCAACTATCTCCTGCGCGCTCCTCAGGAGGGAATGGGGGTTTAGGTACATCCTGTACATGACTAAACTGACGAAGCACACGCCCAAGCCAATGACCTTCCAAATTTTCACAACAGTGGATAAGGCCACTGAACCAACACATAGGGGTTACATCACTGGGAAATATTTTCGTTATGTAAGGATCCCACTCAACTTGATGCACATTATACAGAACAGGAATGAATCCTCGGTTGTGGACCATGAACATCATAAAATAATCAGTACTAACCTCATCCTCAGACATAGTATCCAGTTGGTATCGTAGCTTCCGAAGATCCAAATCAGCTTGAAGTCTAACCTTCTTGTACTGGAGTATCCATTTCTGTAGTCTAGAGTGCTGGGAAGGTACATATTGATTTGGGACAAAGGCACGTGGCCTCATGTTTTTGAACCGATCAAAAATCCAAATCTGGAAACATATCAGACAATACTGACTGTTAATAGGCATTTTCAAATTGAAAGAAAAATATATTTTAAATTGGCTGATGGTCCCTTGCCTGCAACAGGAGAAGACAACCACTACCGCTCTTTGCTCGTTTGCGACTCATCTCGCCCAGATTACGATACAGAAAAGCAAGCACACCAGCACCCCAGGAAAGCTTGCCAACCTCGTCAAGCTTTTTCCCCAATAATAGGTACTTAACAGCTACTTTCACTCCAGATTTATCGGGCCACAACAAACTGCCAATAATATACAGAAGATAGGCACGGGCGCAATTCTCTTGCGTCTCTCGAGATGCACACTCCGCCTTACCCTTACCTTGGAACATGTATCTCAACCGACTGAGGCCACATGCACCCTTTGAACCATTGAGAAGTGTTTCGACACCAACATCATCTACTCCAAGACAAACTTTCAAAATATCCTTCGTAACTGCTTCCTCAGTTTTCCTTTTCCCTTTGCCTTTACGCACACCGACCTCACTATCTAATGCGGCGAGTAGGCTGATTGGTTTGCCAGAAATTCGAAGCCCAAGTACTCTCTCTACATCTTCCAGGGTTACAGTCATTTCCCCAAAAGGCATGGGAAACGTGTTGGTTTCTGGAAACCAACGCTCAACAAATGCACAAATTAGGGGCCTATCCAGTTCTGTAGGAGAATATTTAACACACTCCTCAAGCCCAGCTTGTCGAATAATTCCCTGAACAAATTCACATTTATCTTCTAGCTTCCACGCAGTACGCAGATTTCCGACATGGTTGGTGAACCGTTTTAGACAACCACGATCCTGCTAGTTAAAGCAAAACTGTATTAAACAAAAAATACATCTGAATGCCCACAGGCAGCAAAAGAATATCTTATGTAAAATACTTCTCCATCAAAAATCTGGCTGGCAACATGATCTGTAAAAGTATGTATAACAGACGTAGATTCTTCAGCAGGTACATTGTTCTCAGCTACCGCAGAATTATGGGATACTTTGCACAGATGACTAACCGGCGATGGAATTATGGCTGCCCCATTCACTGTACCTTTGATCAGGTCAGTTGTGTCCACCTGAAGTGCATGGGGTTGAAAACAAAGTAATTCTAACGGTGAGGGACCTTCGTGGGAACAGATGAGCGCGTTAGCATTCAAAACTTCAAAAATGGGCGAGCCATCTATGCCAGAACGAGTACTTGTACTGCCACTATGGCTCTATGGATTATGGTGTTCAGCAGGCATTTTCAATTGGTCATGTAAGATATCTTCTTCATTAACATAGACTTCATCTTCCACGTCGGTGTTGAAGATTTCAGAACATTGCTTAGTAATGTTAACAACACCCTGGTGGCATTTTAGATCTTGAATTGAGACTATGGACTCTTCATCACCACACAAATTAACCATTCCTTATAAACAAGCGAGAAACACATCGGATCAGGAAAACGCAATCAATTAGGTGGTGGGTGAGTATCCCAGTATTATTAAGGATGTACCTTTTAAAGACAACAACCCTTCAAGACAGCAAACTTCAACGGGATCATCAACTTCTCCGCAATCATTCTCCACTACTGATTGAACGAGATCATCGCTGAATTTGACACCTTTAAGTTTCATTTTCTTCTTCCTTGGACAATAGGGATTAAGCTCGGCGTTCTTCCTACGACCGGATTGTCCAAGCCTATCCAAACGACTCCTAATTTCACTAAACCATCTTACTCAAAAATAAAATCAAACAAGAAATTTAAAATAAAACATATCGTCTAACCCAAAGAGATAGATTTACATACTTTGATCTATGATTCTTTACAGGCGTCACAGTATCAGCCTCTGAATGGGGTCTTAAATTCAACAAATACATAACCTGAATTTTCCTCAATAATTATACTACAAAACAACAATCAACCAACCACCCTGCAGTCGAGTTTAATAGAAGAACAATACAACGGACAAACCATTTGCTAATTGGATGAAGCCAAACATAAACTCAACTGTAGCAAAATTTACCTTATTCGCAAGATCCAACAACAAAAACTCAGCCTGTAACTTCCACATAATAGCTTTGGGAACCAAAGTAAAATGTATGAGAAGGAGAAGCAATCTTGAGGCCGGGATTTGTTTGTGTTCAACAATAAGAGAAATAAATAACCGAGAACGGGTTCAATGGTGTATGCGATTTCGTCTTTTCGGTTAAAATTATTTGTTCCTGGTGACAGAACCGCCAAGTGATACTTAAAATGTTGTTAAAGAAATGTACATCCCCACTAATGATTGAACGGCCATCCAACATAACAGCGGAGTAAACGACGTCGGAACCAAGAGAAATAACAAAGATGATTGTTTTCAAAAATTCATACGGCCGATACGACGCAAAAAAAATTCAAACACGACAACTATGACGTGTAATGTGCCGAACGATTTACTAAACGGTCGACTGGTAGTAGTTTAAAACCTCATACGGATTACAAACAGCATAAGAATTAATGAAAAAATTGAGAGATACATGTAATGCGGTTAGGCAAACGTTAGGCAAACGTCCGGCGAGGTATACTTACGACGGCAAAAAAATGGATTTCCTAGTGGAACATCCGTTCAACAATGACTGTACGAAAACGATAGCAAACAAGGCTACAACATTCCCCCGATTAATCAACAATAGCTCCGTTGCTCAGGTGAGAGTTAATCATCTCTCAAATACCGTCTATCCTCTGGATAATCACATCATTATCTACATGAACAATATGATTAATTCTTGAGAAGGTTAACAATTCAGAAGATGAATTTCAAATGGCATGACAAAGGACTTAGAAAGAGATGAAAGGGACAGGGATAACATGTAGTCTCAACGCTAATCTGTTTGGAAATTCCCTCTAGATTATTGGTGTAACCTCAGCCGAAGCAGTTTTTCTTCAAACCCTAACAGAGGTTGTGGCTACTGTTCATCTATGGGCTGAGCAGGAGAGAAAACTTAGGAATTTGTGGGCTGAAAGGAGTAGGGCTGAAAAAGAGAAAAAATAGGTTGGTTAAACGAATTCCCATAAACAAAAGTAATGGGACTACCTCAACCAGACAGAATATTTTGAAGATTAACTGACATCCCTCGAATTCAATTCTAAGAATTGAATTACCTATAATTTGACTCTTAGAATTCCAATTCTTCCAACCAAACGAGGTGTACAATTATAGAGGCAAATATGGTATTGGTATGGTTTTACAAGAGTGTTTTTTCTCACTGTATGGAATATTGTGTTATGAAATACTTAGGTCTCTTTGATAATATCTAACTCCATAGAATGAATACTTTTTCTATGGAAATTAAACGTTTTTCAGCATATGATTACAAATCCGACAACATGGAATTAGGGCCCAACTTTTAAAAATCGTGGCCGGAAGTTCATTTTTAACTTAATTTCATAGAATTCTATGGAAAGTCTTTCCTTGTCTTCCCCTTTGAATTGTTTTCACAAAATATATTTTCCATGGAATTGCTTCCTTTCCCCGGTATCAAACACAAACTTAGATGTTTGATAAATTTTAACCTAGAAACTCTTCTGGTGAATCGAGACGATTTATAAGTGAAAAAGCAGGGGTACCGAAATACAACCAACTTTTCGTTTGGGCTCGTGAGACTTATGGTCAGATCTGGACGATCTCAAAAATCAATATCCAAATCCGTTAACCTGAGTTTGGATCTCAAAGGATCAGTCCGACAAGACAAGGTCTTGGTAAATCCAATGGATGGATTGGGGGACAACGATCAGGTTATTTAATAACGTACTTCTTGTGTTTGCTTTAATTATATAATCAGAGAATATAATGCGGAAAGTAAAGCACACAAGACACCAGATATTTTTTTAACGAGGAAACTACAACCTGTAGAAAAACCTCGGGACCTCGTCCAGATTGAACACCGCACAATGCAAACTGTCTACAAACACTAGCCTACTATAAGACTTCGGTCTGGGATGTAGCAGAGACCAACTCAAGCCCTCCAAGCGAATTGGCTACTGTCGCACTCCTTACGTCTCTAGATCCCCCACAGATCATCACGCACTTGATTCCCCCAGCTGACGTCCTTTACAGGCCTAGGAGTTGCTTTAACCGCTGTTAAAGGCTTGTGTTAATAATTTCGGCTTTGCAACCTCAATTATCAACTGTATGTTTGAACTGTCCTCTATCAGTTTGACATACACAAAGTGACTTCCTTCAGATTTCTCCAGGTCATACGAAAATCTACTTACAAGCGGGGGCTGACAAGTAAACCGAGTAAACTATGCCCAACTTGTCTCTACCTCAGTTGTAAACGAAGAATCACTTAAGAAACTTATACAACTGGAGCTAACTAGGGCTTACAACACCGAGTGCAGCCGTGCGTTGCTTCCTTTCAACCCTGTGTGTAACGTATCAGTTCTTGAATGGCCTTATATCAGAAGAAAAGGACCGTAGAATAGACAAGAACGTGATCAAGTTACCAAGGTTACAGGTTACTCCGATTTCAACCACTAAGGTCTCAATCTCCTACATGTGCTTCCCAACTCTCAAGAGAAGTCTTTATAGTCGTTAGGTAATTCCCAAGAGGAACTGCTACCTAATAGAGGATGACTATACCACAACAAGCATTCACCGAAGTGAAAAGAGTTTATGATCAATTCCACAGAGAATCTTCACGTATGCTTGATGCTTGCGGTTTTCGTCCTTAGACACCTCTATTTATAGCACTCAATAAGATAGGTTGCTTAGGAATAAAGCAACTAGTTACTTGTCCCACAAGTTTAGGAAACCCTAACTTGCAAACCAAGTAAACAGAAATTTATCTCAATTGAAAATCTTTTAACATTTATCTGCCAAGTGTTTTATTAGCTCAAAAACACTTCAAGATTGATATCCAACAGACCAGAGATAATCTTTATCTTATTGACACATTGAGAACCGTTAGATGGACCAGAGAATATATTTTCGTGATAACCAAGTCCAACTAAGAGATAAAGGAGTCAGATCTTAACCCGTGTGAAAATCCCAGAGAATATTCACCTTGGGCGGTTCGCAAACCGTCCATCTGAATCACGACCAAATGCATCGAAACTGAGGTTCACGTACTAGTACGCGTACAAATTGATGTTTTGGAACTCAGGAGAAATTTCGAATCTCAGTCCACCGTATGGTTCGGGAACCGTCGTTTTCCAGATTAGGGTTTAACTTGGATCCGCTGGAAGTTCTGGGCTGGGCTAGTACTTAGACGTGTTATACGCCCTCAACTATAATCCACTGGACTCTTGCTCAAGAGTACTCCTTTAGATTCACCCATATCCAACAAGTGATTTGCAAGCAGACCATTGCAATGGACAAATGGTATCGAATCTATCTCATGCATTCTTGTAAACTTAGTATTCGTGGGAACAAATACCAACATAACTCATGGTCATGTAGACAAGAACATGATCTCAATCTCTATTAGTATCACTACTAAAGTAGCCGACTATTTCGAAAGATAGAGTAAGTAGAATAAAAGAATTTCCATAAAAGTCATAACTCCTACTAACCTTTTGTCGATGAAGAATAATTGATGTCTTCTTTGTCTTCACAGTCTTCGTCTTCAAGGTCTCTACTACTTAGTCCATATCCCAATTCCGAAATCTAAACTCTAGTAGGCTAAATCAAGAATTGTGTTTTGACACCTAAACCTGACAACCAGCTTGACATACCAACGCTAGTGGGTTTGACCGGACAATGCCCTAACAATAAGTCACCAGTATAAAAAATATTTTTTGATTTCATCATTTTTTTTTCTAATGCTCTTTTAATTTTCTAGCCTTATTTTTGGTTTCCTTGTGTTTAATCTACTCATTTTCATGCATATCGGACATTGTTTATTTCCTTTATTTAGTTTAATCTTGTTCTTATTTGGTTTTCTTCGTTCATATGTTGTTCCTTGATGTATGGATAATCATATATCTTTCATTCATGTGTTTACTGACAGATCGTTCTTTTCCCTATGGTGTTTGCGTTGTTGATGGTTTTGGTTATAGCTTTTGATGACGTTGCGAAAATTTTGTTCAAGTATTTGTGTTCACTATGATGGCCATTGTTGATTGGATTGATGGAACTGAAAAATGTTTTAATCCGACTCAAACCATAAAATAGCCACACATGTTCTCCGTATGTACCCATTTCCAAATTCAAAATCATTTCCCACTTCTCATTACGAGGCTAGTGCAAGCTACCAATTTTCCCTTTACGCTAAAGATATTTTTTCCACAAACTCTCGTCAATGTTGTATCGCCAGAACAAAAATGTCAAAACCTAAATTCTCACATTGAAAACTCTTGTATTTAGCTGTCATGAAATCAAAGCATTACCAAAAACACTTTCAATAACTTGATCTTTGTAATAGCCGATAACATATAAGTAACCGATGTGGTCCACCAAATTAAGAATGTTACTATCGAACTGGGAGATGCCTCTGAAGCCGTAATCTATGATATAGATGAAACTAGGATGAAGACTCGTAATGGGATATTTGTTTGGTTGGAAAGGCATGATTTAAGGGAATATTACAATGTTGTGGAAAAACATATTGCTTTTACTTGATTTTTTATACCTTAAGAAAAACTACATGTGTTTGAGATTAACACAAGTATTATGGGTAACACTCGACAAGGTGTGTAACGAAAGCTCGTGTAATATAGATGAGAGTCTTGTGCTCGTATATGACTACAATATTCCAACAGCCATGTATTAAGAACTGGATTGGGAAACTCAATGGTTTTGGATTCACTTGAAACCCTTGTTGCCTGAGCATATGAATTTTAAGGTGTGAAGGAGATGGGTAAGATTATTGGAGAGTTCAAGCTGTATTGATCCATATTATACCATTCTAGTTGCAGATGATCCTGTCAAAGTATGTGTTAAAATCAACATCAACAATCCCCTGAGAAGAAGTGTTTTGGGCGTTACTGCAGCTAGGTTAACAAAGTGAATTAGGTTTTATTATGAGAAGCAGACTCATAGAATTTGTCCAAACTTCTACATTATTAATCATTCAACTGAAGCTTATCAGACTGCTCAATTGTTGTTAACGAAGATGAGAATGTGTTTAAACCCTAGTTATCTCCGGAGGAAATGCTTTAGGCGTACCATAAGAAGGTAGAGAAACCTACTTCGTAAGTTGATGGGAGCAAAGTTTAGGCCAATTCTGCAACTCAAGTTTATGAAGAGTGTATAAACATCAAATTCTATAATTTACGGGGTATTGTCGGTGCCATATTTCACATGGCTCCCTTAGAACACAGAGCCACCGCAAGAAGGCATAAGGCAGCGCATGCCAGCGGACCTCCTAAGCTGAGCAACCATGTAAGCGTAGGACGAAAGGTCCTACACGCCCTTCGCTCCGCCAGAGGTCCCGAGTGTAACCGACTTAATGTGTAATATTATATTCATCTTAGTAGCACCAAATCATTAAGGGGTTGTCCTCCATGATACCTATAAATAGAAGACCAATTCCCTTAAGAAAAGGGATCCCAGAACATCCGAGACGGGTTGGTATCCGGTTTTGAGGTCTGATTAGGGCCTTAGTTTTCTAATAGAAGGTCTTTTGTATAGCGTTGAGTTCTATTGGTGTTGTCCTAGCCTTGCGTGGAACCAACATTAGTGGAGTAGTGTCTTCGGATACAGTTTTAGTGCACATGAGTAGAAATAGCTCGGGGTAGTTCAGTTAATAAATTTCTAGCAGCTACATTTTGGCGTCGACGAAGGGGATCGACTTAAACTTTTACAATCGGGAGAAAGTTCCTTTAATTGTTTTTCGTTGTTTCATCGAGTTATTCTAGTTCATCTTTACATTTCAGTCCTTTACATCCCTGCATCTTTACATTCATGCACCTTTACATTCAGTTCTTTACATCCTGCACTTTTTACATTTCAGTCATTTACATTCAGCTCTTTACTTTCAACACCCTTTACTGCTTTCCTTCAAGATCTTGTGAACAAGAACTTTTACACATTTACATTCATGCACGTTTACATTTCAGCAACTTACCTTCAGCACATTACTGCTTTCATTTACAAGCTTTCAGTTTTCTTTCATTTTCCGATTGATTTCTGTCTGATCACGACAAGAGAAGTTGTGATGTGAGTTTTCTTATCAGAGAAACACACTCATGAAAACTCAATCATAGATCACAGAAAAGTTCATTTAATAGAAAGAGAAAGAAGAAAAGAAAAGATTTTCCAAAACTGTCAGGTCATTTTCAGTAAATAGCTTGCATATTTTCTTTCTCAGTGCATCAGTCGTCCGCATCTGAAAAGGTACGCAGATCTGCTAACCAATAGCATCATCTTGTGAATCAAGCTCGACCTGGTAATCGATCACTCAGAGAACCACACACCCAAAAACCTCACTAAGAAAATGTTATGTTCCCACAACAAGAGAGAAATCAAGAGAT
>JAJJMA010184054.1:27541-42649 GCA_023529015.1 Papaver nudicaule
CCAGGACGCCAGAGATTGATGCGAAATTACTCCTGTGACCTCCTCGCCAAAAACCACCATCAACACCTTGACAACTAGCTTGGCATATCTACACTAGTAGGTTTGACCGAGCAATACTCTAACAGTAAGTCCACGTCGCACCAACATGCATTCATCGTAAACCTACTAGAATTGTAGAAAATTGCCTGAACTAGTCTTCTCAAGCAATAATTTGATTAAAACTAATTGGAATCATGAGATTGTAGGGTCATCTGCTTTTAAACTCATCAGAAACTTGTTCGGTGCCAAACACATATTAATATGGTAGAACCACAATCACTTAGGGAATTTTATACCCAAATACATAGGATTGAATCCAGTATTTATAATATGCGGAAAAATGGGGGGTGACCAACCACACCACCAAAATTTTGTATTATGAGTATGAACTGATTATGTGCCTTTGACAATTAAATTATTTAAAGCGGAAAAACAAAACTGCGTAGACACAAAAGAAGTTTTTTTAACGAGGAAACCGCTACCTAGTAGAAAAATTGTGGGACCTTGTCCAGTTTGACGTACGACACACCGTATTAAGCCGTTGTGGATGCCATATTCCATATGCCTCCTTAGAGACCGCACCATTACCGCAAGCATGCCTAAAGCTACGCATCATCACCGGAGCTAGCCAGCAAGTTAGGAACCATGAAACCGCATGAAGAATGGTCATACACCCTCCGCTTACTGGAGGAGCTTCGGTATGTAACCCACATAGTCATCTGTATTATTGTCATACTTGGTAGTACTGGGTCATTGAGGATTTTTCCTCAATGATTTCTATAAATATGGACTATCTTCCCTTAAGAGAGAGGTCGAAATTTTGGTGATGTTCTTTCCTTAACGCATACACCCCCCTTTAGGCTTCCGTTGGAGAGTATCGTTTGATACCGTTAGTGCAAATGAGTAGAAATAACTCGGGGTAGTTGAGCCTAATAAATTTCTAGCAGCTACATTTTGACGCCGACTAAGGGGATTCAACTTAACCTTATGAAAATAGGGGGAAAGTGGTTGATCTTTGGTTGTTTTCGTTTTTTCTTCGATTTGTTTTTAGTTATCATTTTCCTTTCATTTCTTTACATTTTTGCATCATTTCCCTTCATTTACATTTCCTCGCTCTTTACTGCTTTATTTCCTTTTAATACTTTTACGATTTCATCACATTTCCCTTTCAGTTCATTGAACCTCAAGAACTTGTCCACTTTCAGTCATTTTTCATTCTGCTTTTTCATTTCATTCATTTACATCTTCCATTTATAGCTTGCTTTCTTTCATTTTTTATTTGTTTTCCAACCGATCACGCCGAAAATCATAGAAAATTTTATTCCAAATTATATAAACTCAAGAGTAGATGATCATAATTACAAGTTTTTATTTTATCACCACTCCAAGGATCTCTTTGATATAAAAAAAAAATAAATTGACGACACATGTTGTCCTTATCCGATTAATTTTAGTGCAACTCTTAACCCAAAGGAGTAATACTATGAGGTATACACGGATAATGGATGAAAAGGAGGGGATACCAAGTACACCACCAACTTTAGAATTCGTGAACCTAGTTGATTCAATTGTTTGAACGATCTCACAAATCTTTATTCAAACAACATCCTGAGTCAAGTTCTTTATTCAAGAACCAAATCTGTAACAACAACAAGTTCTCGTAGATCTTAAAGAGATGGATTCACTCGAACGTTTAATTAACAAACTTGAAATACTTTAATTATATAGATCAAAAACAATATAATGCGGAAGGTAAAAGAAAAGCAAGACACCAGAAGTTTTGCTAACGAGGAAAACCCAACCAACAGAAAACCCCAGGGACCTAGTCCAGATTTGAACACACACATCATTAAGTGAATACATACGCTAGCCAACCATTAGACTTCGTACTGGAATGTATTGAGACTGAATTAACCATCCAAGCAACTCAGCTACCGTTATGCTCCTACGTCTCTTGACTCCCGCAAAAACCTATGCACTTGATTCCCCTATATGAGGTCCTTTACATACCTAGGAGTTGCTCCATAGTCCTTCGTGAAGACTAGCGCCTGCCTCTAACAGGACACCTGGTTTTACTCGGTTTATCTTTCAATGAAGAATATGATAGGTGATCTCTTTCTGTGGTACATGTACGTGAATTCAATGAGTCAACGAAGAAAACACAAGAAGTACGTTATTTGTAACCGTCGAGTAAGTCCATAATCCATCCAGGGGATTTGCCAAGACTTGTCTTGAGTTCGACTAATCACTTGTGATCCTACTCCGGTTAACATATTTGGATATTGATTTTAGAGATCGTCTTTATCTTACCATAAGACTCACGAGCCGAAACGAAAAGTTGGTTGTATTCCGGTACCCTTTTTTCAAAATGATAAAAGATTTCCAAATGAAATTAACCTATGGTTTCTTTGTATGCAAGACAAGTAACGGGTTCCTTTACATGGGCACTTGCTAACTTGTAACACAAGTAATCTATTGCTTTATCTCAAAGCAACCTATCTTATTGAGAGCTATAAATAGAGGATTGAAGAGTGAAAACCACAAGCATCAATCATACGTGAAGTTTCTCTGTGGAATTGATCGTAAACTCTTTGCACTTTGGTGTAATCTTGTTGTGGTAGTCATCCTCTATTAGGTAGCAGTTCCTCTGTGGGATTTACCTAACGACTATAAAGACTTTTCTTGAGAGTTAGGAAGCACAGGTAGGTGTTAATGTACCTTTGTGGTTGTTATCTGAGTAACTTGTAACGTTGGTAACCTAATCACGTTCTTGTCTATTCTATGGTTCTTCTCTTCTGCAATAAGGCCATTCAGAACTGATAAGTTACATACAGGGTTTTAATTGAAGCAACGTACGGCTGCACACGATGTTGTAAGACATAATTAGCTCGAGTTGTGTAAGTTTCTTAAGTGATTATTTTCACAGCTGAGGTAGAGACAAGTTGGGCATAGTTTACTTGGTTTTACTTGTAAGTCTCTGCTTGTAAGTGATTTCCATATGTCCTGGAGTAATCCGAAGGAAGTCACTTTACGTATGTTAAACTGCAGAGGACAGTTTGAAACATACAGTTGATAATTGAGGTTGCAAAGCCAGAATTGTTGACATAAGTCTTTAACAGCGGTTAAAGCAACTCTGAGGCCTGTAAAGGACGTCAGCCAGGGTAATCAAGTGTGTGACGATCAGTGGAGGATCTAGAGACGTAAGGAGTGCGACAGTAGCCAATTCACTTGGAGGGTTAGAGTTGTCCTCTGCTACATCCCAGACCGAAGTCTGATAGTAGGCTAGTGTTTGTAGACAGTTACTATTGTGCGGTGTTCAAACTGGACGGTCTCGAGGTTTTTCTACAGGTTGTAGTTTCCTCGTTAAAAAAATCTCTGGTGTCTTGTGTGTTTTACTTTCCGCATTATATCTCTGATTACATAATTAGAGCAAACACAAGAAGTACGTTATTATAACCATCGAGTTGGTCCATAATCCATCCAAGGGATTTACCAAGACTTGTCTTGCGTTTGGACTGATCACTTGTGATCCTAACTCCGGTTATCAGATTTGGATATTGATTTTTGAGATCGTCCATATCTTAACATAAGACTCACGAGCCCAAATGAAAAGTTGGTTGTATTTCGGTACCCCTGTTTTTTCAGATTCTTGTAGAAATGATAAGAAAAAGTTTGCAAGTATTCTTTTTTACTAATCTCAACTCAAACTATGATATTTCCGTAGAATTTCATATTTAATTCATAAGTAAAGGTTTTTTTGTATTTATCATAGACGTTCATGTTTTTATTATCAAAATAAATAATCACTTGTCTAGCAATAAGGGATATACAATCTCCATTAAATTACACTTCATTGTATAGTTTTCTATATATGTTGCAAAGTACAAATTTATGTATATTAAACAATTAGTTAATATATGTGATTTATGTGATATTTTATATTTGCATATGTCGCAAGATACAAGTTTGCGCGTATTAAACAATTGGTTATATTTATGTAATATAATGAGATGTCGCAAACCTAAGGTGTGACAGCTAATGGATGCTCGTGGTGATCTTGGAGATGAGCTTCCAATTAAGAAAGTTCTTTTACTACATGTATTTTCTTTGTCTTTGCTTCGTAGTACGTAATAAGATGCAATAAGGCATTGTTGATGTCATTTATATTGTCTATATCCTATAATCATCAATTTTGTGTGGTATATGTAATGTTAGTTATGTTGTTAGAGGGCTGATCATAGTGGTAGGAATATATATATAACATCTTTGTTTTGTTTATATAGTTTCTTGAGAATCTCAGATTTTTTAGAGATGGAAGTTTTGTTTGCTAGAGTTTTGATGGCATATTACTCTGTCAATTTCAGGTGGCAGAGTGTTGATGGCATATTACTTTGTCTCATGTTACAATACTCACAAATATTGTTTGGCTAACAATAAGATCACATACTACCAAGTGTGAAGTAGTCTTTTTAGCTATACTGGTTCTATCGTCGGTTGGTTTTCTACTGGTTTTGTCTCTCACTGGATGGCTTGGTTCACATTTCAAGAAGAGGTGGTTAGTTTTGGCGCATGTTCTAGGATCGATTATGTTAATCATCTTCTTGTGTGGCTTCATTGTCTTCGGTTTTCTTATCACTATTCATGAAGAGGGTCATCTTGTTAGTGGAAGAGCCTACAAAGAATATAGGTTGAGGAGTTATGATGATAGGGAGGGAAGGTTAAGTCGGATAATAACTGGAAAGGCATAAAGAAATGTTTGGAAAAAAATAATTTTTTGTTTAAGTCTATCTATTCCTCAAGAGCAAGATCTTTATTTCAATCACTTTTTCGAAAAAAATCTGTCTACTATTCAGTTGGGTTGTTGTAAACCCCAACAAAATGTCTATTTGTTTATTGTTCTCTTACTGTCTGGGACAACAACACTGCAGCTCGTTCGAGAAATGAAGATTGTAGAAGATAATCAAATTCTCCCGGTGATTTATGTTTGGATTGTGAGTCGTGCATGGCAGGCGTTCTTGAGAACGTACAGAAAGACTGGAGGAAGTTTTTTTTTTATATTAATATCGCTTTCCTCACCATCCTGGCTATCAATTGGTTTGTTGTTTTGATCTTGCTTTGTTGGTATTGTGAGGAGGACGACTGATTGTCGTCATCTGATTGTAGCTACTTCTTTTGAGAACTGGATAATAGTTTGCTTTGTTAAATATTTGAACCTATATGGAATGTAGTGGTTGATTTGGATTCTGACCCATGAACCTATTCTTGTATTTGTTGTGGAAGGTAAAAAAAAATTGTTGTAAGGATGTTGTTATGGTCAGTAGTCGGGTTGAATGCTGCAGGAGAAGGCTTTTGTAATACTAGAATTTCAAACGTTTTAATACATATTTTGTAATATATTTTTGTAATCTAATCAAATATTTTGCAACGTACATAAATATTGTTTTAATTAACTAATCCGTTGCTTTAATTGTGTAGAGCAACATTTATCTGTTTTTGTAATTTAATCAAGCAACATATGTAGCAACGGTCAAAACGTTGCTTAATTTATTTAAAGCAACGGATGCAAACGTTGCCAAGAATTTGTGACACCGTATTAGCAACGGCAGTAAGCCTTGCTAAAATTATGGACAACGATTATAAGCGTGGTAAATCGACCATTTTGGGATTTATGTGATTTTTTATATTTGCATATGTAAAATAAATGTAATTTTTGAATTGAATGTGGGTGTCACTCCACAAGATTTCTACAATAAATGTGGGTAAATTGATCTTTTAATGGTTAACTAGAAATAACACAAGTCGTAACGATATAAACTGTGAATTATTGTTGTTATTTTCAATATATTAAAGTTGTTTGAGGTCCATCAGAGCCATTTTATCATAAAATGAACTTCATATGTTCTATTTGAGTCTTCTTTACCTTGGCGTACAAAGTTTAACATGACTAATCTATTTATAAAGTTTTCTTATTTTCTTAAGTTTGCGACCTTGTTCGTTCTGGATTCTATTCACAATGATCTTGAACTCCTCAAGGGTGTCATTCTTGTGTTTTAAGAATGCAACCCAAGTGAATCTGGTGTAGTCATCAACCATAACTAGAGCATATATATTTCCTGCGACAGTAGCATGTTGCATTGGTCCGAAAAGATCCATGTGAATTAGATCTAGAAGAGCTTTAGTTGCGGTATCACGTAATAACTTGTGTGGAACCCTGGTTTGTTTACCTTTTTGACAGACACCACATACACATCCACATTGGCATTAATCTTAGGAACTCCCCTCACGAGTTCTTTATTGATTAATAAACGATAATTGATGTGACCAAATCGTTCATGCCATAATGTGTTGATTCAATTTTAGTCAAATTGCAACATAAATTTGATTTAATATCAAGAAAGTAACAGTTATTAGAACTGCGAAAACCATTTCCAGATTTGTCTTCTATGTCACATTTATCAATACTGAAGACTACCTTATTTCCTTTGTCACAGATTTGACTAACAGAAAGTAAATTAGTTGTCATACTTTTTATGTAGACGACGTCGTGAATTTCAGGAATACCAGGAAGCTTGATAGTACCTCTTTTGCTAATATAACAGTAGTTGTCGTCACCAAAGGTAACAGGTCCACCTTTGTATTCATCAGTACTTACAAACCATGACAAGTCTTCAGTCATATGTCTGCTACACCCGCTGTCAAGAAACAATTGAAAGGGGGAAGTAGACTTTAGTGCAAGAGCACCAAGACAGTATTCTTTGTCAGCAAAAGAAATACTAGTCTTTCGATATGGACTAGATGAAATTTCTTTCCCCTTTTTATGATGATCTCGAAAAGAGAAGATTCTTTCATTAAAGAGTTTGCACATATGATGACAATGATCATTAAGACCACAGAACGTACACGACGTTTCTGAACTAACAGATCGTGATTTGTAACCTATTTTAGGTCTTCCATAAGAACGGTTGCCTAAATTGGAATTAAGTTTATAAGCAGATATATTTGAAAGCTTAGCAAGAAGAAACTTGTTTTGCTTTGTTTGCTCATCTAGTTGTTTAACAACTTATTCATTTTCATCACGTAATCTGTTATGACAAATTTCTTCATTGTGAAGTCCATGAAAAATTCCTTGGACTTTGTAAATCAATCTCTGTTTAGTGTAACATAGAGATATGACAAACTCAATCCATGAATCAGAGGATTTACCTGGGGATAGATTCTAGGTCAAAATACATATCAACCAATGGATTTTTCATAGTTCACGAATCAGTCAAACACAGACAATAACGTCCTTGTGGTGTTTGCCCGCTCTGATACCAATTGAAAAAGAGGAGATACTGAGATATACCACCAACTTTTTAATTCGCGTAACCTAGTTGATCAGTTTACTTGAACGATCTCACAAATCAATATTCAAGTTATCACCCGAGTAATCTCATGGGTTCGTGATCAACAATCACACTTATGCAGTACTTTTAATTATAAAGAATATAATGCGGAAGAGAAAGTAATGCACGACACAAGAAGTTTTATTAACGAGGAAACTGCAAACCAGCAGAAAACCCCCAGGACCTCATCCAGATGTGAACACCCACAGTATTAAGCGAATACAGACGCTAGCCTACTCTCAGACTTCGGACTGGAATGTATCGAGATTGAATTAAACCTACAAGCAACTCAGCTACCGTTGTGCTCCTACGTCTCTTGGATCCCGCATAAACCTACGTACTTGATTCCCCTAGCTGACGCCCTTTGCAGGCCTAGGAGTTGCTCCAATTCCCTTCATGAAGACTAGCACTACCCTTCCTCTAACAGGACACCTGGTGTACTCGACTGTAATTAAACAAGAATACGATTGTGATTTCCTTTAGACTTAACGTCAAGGTTAATGGAAATCGATATGCTGATTAGGGCTTATTGATCTAGCCTAAACAGCTTTACCTCCTAACGCTTGACAAACTTAGTACAAGACATAATTCATGAATATGCGTTACAGAACTTCTAGGGCTTATGATACGAGATCTGCCGTACGAAGTTTCTATCAAATCTTGGTCGTGATAAGGTTGAAATAATTCAATCGACCCAAGATACAGGATCATGAATTTTACTTCCGACCTGTGCTTCACGATCCTCAAGTGAAGTCTTTCAAATAGTTGTAGTCCAAGAAAAGGACTTCGAGATGACGACCAACCTTTATGCAAGGATACACATATGTGTAGAGGGTTGAGATTGTATCTTGCAGAAGGTCATCTATTTATAGTGATCATCAAGGGAGGCTTTGCTTGAAAGTTAAGCAACCTTGAGTGAGGCGCAAGCAAGTTTCCGAACTTAGAAAAGTCCATAGGCTTGAATTGAGGTCCAACTCAATCTTCTTCTAAACCGTTGGTCGAAACCTAAAGGTTGTGAGAAGACTTGCCTTGATCTAATGAAGGATGGCAATGGCTAAACAAGTTTGGACATGCTAAGGAGTCCATACACAAGTATACGAACTCAAAAAAAATTGTGGACATGAGTTCCTTGGGCCATATTGTGAGAGGTTACGAGAATCCGTTCACAATAGGCAAAACATCAACACATGAACGCGTATGTTGTTGAGAGGTTTTTCCATGGTTTATATGTACGCGTACATGTTCGCGTAAATAGAGAAAATTGTTGAGTTCAGGAATCTCCTGAGTTCTCATGTACGAGTAAATGTTCGCGTACATACAAAATGCTCAAGTTCAATAGAAAAGCTGTCCAACATATGAACGCGTACATGAACGCGTATGCTGTTCAGACAATCTAAGAACTAACTCAATATACCAGATTTTACTTGACCATTGGTCATGTAATGACTTAAATGCTTAAGAAAACTAATTTTTATAATCCTTCGGATCACATAAACAATATCATAGACTATTTTAATGATAAAATGGTAAATACGAAACATGAAAGGAAAACCTTTCTAACCTTTAATGAGGACAATATGTTTTATCAAGTATGTAAGCTCCAGTCCTCATCTTCATTGGTCTTCGTCTCGAATACCTAAAATTATCCTAGTCCGAGTTGATATTGTAGACTTATCAAGGATTGTGTTTTTTTCATCTAAACTTGACAACTGACTTGAGATAGCAACATCAGTGGGTTCAACCGAGCAATGCTCTAACACAGATAATCCTAATGACCTTGAGTAGTCAAAGCCTGATCCTTTCATTATTGACGTTATTTCACGAACCTTGATAAACACAGACAGTTACGTCTTTTATGTGTTCACCTGCTCTGATACCAATTGAAAAAAGCAGGGGTACCAAAATACAACAAACTTTTCGTTTGGGCTCGTGAGTCTTATGGTAAGATATGAACGATCTCAAAAATCAATATCCAAATTTGTTAACCGGAGTAGGATCACAAGTGATCAGTCGAACTCAAGACAAGTTTTGGCAAATCCCCTGGATGGATTATGGACAAACTCGACGGTTATTAATAACGTACTTCTTGTGTTTGCTTTGATTATATACTCAGAGATATAATGCGGAAAGTAAAAGCACACAAGACACCAGAGATTTTTTAACGAGGAAACTATGACCTGTATCAGGACCTCGTCCAGATTGAACACCACACAGTACTAACTGTCTACAAACGCTAGCCTACTATAAGACTTCGGTCTGGGACGTAGCAAAGACCAACTCCAACCCACCAATTGAATTGGCTACTGTCGCATTCCTTACATCTCTTGGATCCCGCAAGACCCTACGCACTTGATTCCCCTAGCTGACGTCCTTTACATGCCTAGGGGTTGCTTTAACAGCTGTTAAAGGCTTATGTCAACAATACCGGCTTTGCAAACTTAATTATCAACTATCTGTTTTGAACTGTCCTCTTCAGTTTAACGTACGTAAGATGAATTCCTTCGGATTGCTCTAGGTCATACGGAAATCTACTTAAAAGCGGGGGCTGACAGGTAAAACTAAGCAAACTATGCCCATCTTGTCTACCTCAGTTGCGAAGAAGAATTACTTAAGAAACTTACACAACTGGAGATAACTATGTTTTACAACACCTTGTGCAGCCGTACGTTGCTTCCTTCAACCTTGTATGTAACGTATCAGTTCTTGAATAGTTTTATTGCAGAATAGAAGGACAATAGAATAGACAAGAACGTGATCAGGTTACCAAGGTTACAGGTTAATCTGATACAACCACAGAGGTACGTTATCGCCTACATGTGCTTCCCAACTCTCAAGATAAGTCTTTATAGTCGTTAGGTAAATTCCACAGAGGAACTGCTACCTAATAGAGGATGACTACCACAACAAACCTACACCGAAGTGCAAAGAGTTTACGATCAATTCCACAGAGAAACTTCATGTATGATTGATGCTTGTGGTTTCGTTCTTTAACCCTCTATTTATAGCTCTCAATAAGATAGGTTGCTTTGAGATAAAGCAACAGATTGCTTAACCTACAAGTTAGCAAGTGCCCGTGTAAAATGTGCATGTTACTTGACTTGCACACAAAGAAACCCTAGGTTAATCTCAATTGGAATTCTTTTAACATTTATCTGCCAAGGGGTTTGTTAGCTCTTAACCACTTGAAGATACAAATCCAATTGCCATGAGAACACTTTTATCTTATTGACTCATTGAGATTTGTTAGATGGACCACATAAGATATTTTGTGATAAACCAAGTCCAACTAAGAGATAAGGAGTTAGTTGTTTAACCCGCATGAAAATCCCAGAGAATGTTCACTCGGACGGTTCGGGAACCGTCCATCTGAATTTCGATCAAATACATCGAATCTGTGGTTCACGTACATGTACTTGTACAAATTGACGCTTTGGAACTCAGGAGGAGAATCCGGAGTCACTGTTCATGAACCGGTTCGTGAACCGTCGTCATTCAGATTTAGGGTTTAACTGGATCCGCTGGAAGTTCTGGGTTGGGCCAGTATTTAGACGTGTAATACGCCCTCAGCTATAATCTATGGACTCTGCTATAGAGTACTCCTTTAGGTTCGCCCAGATTCTTACATGTGATTTGCAAGCAAACCATTGCTATGAAAAATGTATTGAATCTATCTCATGTACCTTGTAAACTTAGTATGGTGGGAACACATACCAACATAACTCATGGTTATGTAGACAAGAGTACAAATCTCAATCGCTATTAGTATCTATGAAGAATATTTGATGTCTTCTTTTTAATTGCAGTCTTCGTCTTCAAGGTCTCTACTCTATATCCCAATTCCGAAATCTAAACTATAGTAGAATAAATCAGGAATTGTGTTTTGACACCTAAAACTGACAACTAGCTTGACATACCAACGCTAGTGGGTTTTACCGGACAATGCCCTAACACTTTACCTAACGTGTGTTTCAAACGGTCGAGTTTTGATCATTAAATTTGACAAGTAAGCTTGACATACCAACACTTAGTGAGGTTGACTGAGCCATGCTATAACAATCTCCCCCTTTGTCAATTTTAGTGACAAAAACTCGTTACATAAAATAACGAGAAAACGAAAACCTAGGTTCTAATCTTCGAGTTCTTCTACCTAGATTGACGACACCACACAGTCTGCAAACAAAATATGTACTGTTGAAAATCAATGATAACCAATACACATACTCCCCCTAAATGTAAATTTGAGATGTCTATCAAGTCCGACGTATTGTTATCAACTGTAGCAACGTGAAAGTCTACAGTGCTAGTAACATCTAGTGGTACTCCCCCTTAGTTAATGTTTTCATTCATTTTTCATTACAAGCACAAGCATTTTCCTCCTCATATAACACTGCTTACTGTCAAAGACCAAGCACTGAACGAGTCAAGCTATCAATATTTCTCCCCCTTTTTGTCAAAAAGAATTGACAAAGGGTCTCGGAAATATCAGGGTATTTGAGAAAAACACTCAAGTTCCGAGAAACTCGATTCAACTTATAAGAATGATCGCATTTCGACAAGTTACACAAAATATAAATCAGCACAAGTAACCTGTCAGGAAATATATAAGATATAAGCATATATGAAATATATTCCATGTAATTTCCACAACCACGCTCCCCTAAAGATGTATATGAATTAAGCACAAGTTCACAAAAGAACTCTCCCCCGTTGGTTGTCATTCCTTCGAACAAGAGAACAACATAAACAATCGAAGAATTAAGATTGAGATCTGATTTTTGTTTTTTCGAACACGTCCGTAGTCATACTAGATGATACCAAAAATCACTGATTTATACATATACTATAAAATAGTATTCGTGACTATCATAAAATCAATCTCCTCCTTACATAGTTATACTTATACCTGCGTACAAAGTCATTAGTACAACCATAACAACCACTAACATAAGGAGGCCTCTATTATCAAGATATTTTTCTACATTATAAATCAGCTCATAAAGAGACCCAAAGTGTTATCTTCAACATATATCATACTAAATCGGAAATATTAAACCATATGTATCATAATCGAAAGAACACATACTCACATCATTCATTTTCACTTTTCAATATTTTTACACTTGGGCAAGTGAAGAACAAAGTATAACAAAATTATTTGTTACCAGTAGATTAGACTATCCATATTTCACAACAAAGGATATAATCATTAGTGAAAATATTCTAGAATTAATTAATGTGACATCAAGACGAAGAATATTACGAAATAAAACATATGTGTATTAATTTCGAAATTATTTTCATACTATATATTCTTTGATTATACTTCTAAAAATATCTCATTTACAATAAACACAAATAATATATTATTAATGAAAATAGTCTAGAATACTGTTGATGGTGGTTTTTGGTGAGAAGGTTGCAAGAGTAATTTTTGCATCAATTCCTAGCATCATTGTTGGCTGCGGCTTAGAGAGGCGACAAGGATGGCTGTATGAATTTATTTACAATAGGGATAAGAGAATTGGCCACTATGGCCCCACTAAGCTCACGACCATGGTCTAGTACCATGGTCCACACCCTATTGTTCTTGTTAGAGCATGGCTCGGTCAACCTCAATAAGTGTTGGTATGTCAAGCTTAGTTGTCAACTTTAGTGATCAAAACTCGACCGCTAAACAACACACAATTAGGTGAAGTCATGTGAGAGAGTTATCTTTTAGGTTGTGGAAGATTTTGGTAGGATTTAGAATCACTGGTTGAAGAGTTGAAGAAAGACTCAAGATCAAACGAAGACATCCGGCTTCATCATTCAACATGTTAGTGAATCTAAATAACGCGATTCCATTATCTTTTACACTTGTGCTACAAAAAGACATAAACATAACTCTCAGCTTGAGCTTTACGTTATGACTTGATCACTTGTGACAATGTGTCTTATGATAACTCCGCTTTACCACTTGTGGTATTAGTATTGTAGTTACGACGTTCCAATATTGCTTAGAGCTTTCTTTTCTTCTCCGTCTCTAAGTTAATATAAAGGTTTCTCCTAAAACCTTTTCGAGTTGGATATAGCAATGTGATGTTATCTCGGTAGTACCTACGAGATTTGATCCATCACAGTATTGTGTCTCTTCTTACCTAGTCTGGCTCTGTCGGATTGATTGCATATATTTATATGAGCCAATGTAAGAGAGATCGTAACTCACACTTATGTTGTGTAGACTCGAAATACTGATGTTTCTGAGATTCGAATACGACGTCCTGATTTGGCTCTGAACTCTGAAGTTCTGAATCATTCATTTGATTCTGTATATGAACATCTTGTATGCCATATCTCAATTCTGGATTCCGAAACCATATTTGTGTATCTCAACTTATGAATTTTCAATGTTTGAACCTCAATGTGGGTTTTGATAAAACTTTGGAGAGATTATTGGAAACCATCATCCTACTGGTGTCTACTATTATGTGCGAAAATTTCATGGCAACCCAATTCGTGGTTTAAGAGATATGGCGTAAACATTACAGTACATGCCGAGGTAAATGGACAGAACGTGCATATGAAGCCGAAACAGTTGCTGCGGAAAGATCGTGAGGAATTTTGGGTAAAATGTATACACAAGCTCCATTTTAATGTCTACTACCATGTGGTAAAATTTCATGCAGTAACTCTATGTGGTTTGAGAAATATGACGCGAACATTGGAGCATGTGTAAGAAGGCAGATCGTCAGAACTTCCTGCGCCAAAGTTTTACCGTAGAGGAACCGTTGGTTTAAAAAATCTATAAGGAATTTGGAAGAGATTTTTGGACACCACCTTCCTATAGATACCTAACAACATGCTAAAATTTTACGGTGATCCAGTTTGGAGTGTGAGAGATATGGCATGAGCATTAAAGGAAAGAAAAGGTCGTCAGAACTTCCTGCGTCAGAATTTCCGTCGCAAAGAAATGGTTGGTTTGAAAAATCTACAAGGAATTTTGGATAGATTTTTGGAGACAATCTCCCTATGTACGTCCAAGACATACTAAAATTTCATGTTAATCCAGCAAGGGGCTTGGGAGATACGACACAAACACTACAACATACATGAGACACGCAATTGAGGGTCTTATATAAAATTATGTCAAGAACTGCAGGAAATCCACAAGGAATTTTGAGGATATTTTTGGACACAATACTCTCCTGGATGTCTACTATTATGTGTCAAAATTTCGTGATGATAAAATAAGTGTTCTAGGAGATATGACGCAAACACTCAGGAATGCGCAAGAAGGGAACTGTCATAAATATGACGAAATACTCTTGAAATTTTACTACTCAGCAAAAAAGACGAGGTAAATGGTATCAAATTCAAGAAATTGTCTTAGTAGATGATAGCTCAGGATTTTATCTACGAAAGTAGGGGCTGATAAAAAAAAAAAACGAAGTCCGTATGAGCCGGTTATGATGATTTTGTCTAGAAGCAGTCAAGAAAATAAGATTTACCTGGACAAGTTCGAGATCCATGGCCTCACTAGGAGAAGAAGGATGGGTCTCTCCACTGAAAAAGGAGGGGTACCGAAATACTACCAACTTTTCGTTTTGGCTCGTGAGTCTTATGGTTTAAGTCTGGACGATCTCAAAAATCAATATCCAAACTTATAACTGGAGTTGTTAAACCTCGACAAAGAGTACTTTGGAGT
>JAJJMA010184054.1:52649-81071 GCA_023529015.1 Papaver nudicaule
ACAGCTGGGGACTTCACGTCATCATCACGCTTCGACACAGAGTCCTACAAGGTTGTACATAAAATTTCAAGCGTCCACAAAGATGAGTATGTAAAGTAAAGAACCTCACCAAAGCACGAACAACTTACCTGAGATGGAAAAGGACATGGATCTATTATAGGGGAAGGATCATCAACACGATTTTTGGGTAACTCCATCCTATTACTCTTCGCTCTCTTCCTAGGTTGGACGGCTGGAGGGGGTTCCATCTGTTGTCAAGAAAAGAATCTCGGTTAACGAAGACAAAGTGAACAAGGGTATATAAGTATCGAGCAAAAAACTTACCTGAGGTGTCACGGTAAAGGTGGGCCTGTCAGTTGTGTTCACCATCTTCATGAAGTTGCCCAGAGATAATAAAGTGTAATTCCAGAACCTGGTGAATTCAGGAGTGACTCTCGTGTGTCTGTCAGAAACCAAGAAGTTAACAGTCCTCCCAGGATCCCGAGAAGGATCCAAGTATTCGAGCAAATCATCCACAGAAGGGGGGCGAGAACGATTCAAAGGCACGTCTTGATCAAATCCCATGAACATGGCTTCTCTATCGATGTTATACTCCTGCCTCACCAACTTTCCTTGATAGAAGCCAAGGATAAAACCCGAGATGCTACTATACATGAACACCGTCTGTCCTTCATCATCGATATTAGTCACACCACGAGATCCATAACGCAAAGTAACTCCCGAAGTCTCTGCAGCAGTCTGGAGTTAAAAAACTCTATCGTCAGGAACATAACACCATGGATGGAAGCGGATGCCGTTCTCATTGTCCAAAAGATCTGATAGCTTCACCGAGTCCTTAGGCTTCTTGTCGCTCCACCAAATGATCATGGCGTATTCCAATTAGTCAAAATGAAGGCCACCCAGTGGAGCGTAGTCTACATAATGTTCCCACAGAAAAGCTTGAAGGAAGGGAAGGTTGACGAACGGCGAAATTCGCCCCGAGGAAGAGCTGGACATATTCATGGTTAAAACACTCAAATGAGCATCTTGAGACCCAAAGAACAAGCTACCAATCGGCAAACACCCCCCCCCCCCCGGGCGGGTAGGGCGGCAGAGGGGGCGGCAACAGGCGAGCATGTCCCAACATGATCGTCCTCAAATATATCCCTCAACAACCAGAGTGTGAGGAATGCTGCTATGCAATTGGTGTTGTTGAGAGCATCACTCCTACCCCCTGACGAGTACCAGTAATGGATCCATCTAATATAATTATCATCAGCATAAGCACTCGATGAATGATGTTCTCTGATCTTTGTTCAATTCGTCGACTATGGCATCACGAGGACGTCCTAGAGAGTTGTCTGGAAGCTTCCCCGGTATCGGAAGGTGATACATAGCTGATACCGACTCTAAGGAGATGGTAAACTCTCCAAAGCCCATAACAGAAGTGTTTGTGGACTCACACCAACGAGAAACGAAAGCAACAATCCCATCAACATCCACATACATCTTGAATTTCCCCGATGCTCTCACCGCGTGTACGATTCCGACATTTTCTAGGATCCCGCATCGTTCAACACAAAATTCAACCAAGGAATCCACTGAACCAGAGGAACTCTAGGAACCCCAAAGTCAATTGAAGAAGCCCCATACACGCCTCGTTGTAAAGAAAACCTGATGATTTCACTCGGAACAACGACCGACAAAGGAGACTTGGTCTTGTTGTTATATTTTCGAATAAAACGAGCCTCTGGGTCAGCTCGACTCACAATTGGGGTCGTCCTTCTACCAATCTCTGCATATGCATCGAAGAATTTATCATCAGCGCTAGGTGTTCCAATAACGGGAGGAACAGGAATGGCGTCATCACCATGCTTTCTCTCAACACACAAACAACTTCAAGTAAGTTACTCATACATATATTGCTAACCACGCATTTCTAGCAATATGAACAGTAATGCATATACATATACACGTATCTATACATTGAAGAACGTATGGGTATATAGATCAATATGCATACATATAGTGCCACCGAACTCGCCCTGGCCATAAGGCCAAGACCATGGCTAAGAGCCATGGTGCCATATTCATGGCGCCACAAATACTTGGCCTTGGCCATAAAAGCCATGGCGCATCAATTTTATCGCGGCCATGTATATATATATATATATAAATAATAATAATAAATATATTATAATAATAAATCAAAAGGTCTAGGTTACCTTGTTGTTCTTCGTTGCTCCACTCGACGACATGATGAACAAGGATTGACAAACACAGTTAAAGAGAATGGATTAAAAGAAAATACTGCTCTGGTGAAATTTCTTCTCTTGCTTTTCTCTCTGTTAAGAGTTTAACCTAGATATGTGTATATATATACAAAACCAAGTTCTAATACTAGTAGGATTTCTAAAAAGAATGAAATATACTCGAAATTCACGCCAGCCCTAGGGCTAGCATTAGGAAACTGCGGCGCCACAATGGCGTCGCGAAAAAAAAAAAGGTTTTTTTTTAGGGCTTTCACGCCGTGGCCACCATGGCGCCACGGCTACACCCTTTGCCCAGCCGCATGTTCTCACGGCGCCATAGCCATGACGTTATAGCCATGGCCCTTTAGCGCCTGCCCCTCAGTCGTTGTGGTGCCCACTATGGCACCATCCGTCCTAAGGGGCAAAACATTTAGCTGACTATCCCAGCACATTCATATTTTATACACAAACTTATTTTCTATTTTGCCTCATGATTATTTACCTTAGGGTTTAATCCTTTATAAGCCACTGCTAGTGTTGAGATTGTGAAAACCTAATGAAATTGTTAAAACTGCTCTCACTATCTAGTGCTTAGTATGAAACATTACTGTTCCACACTAACCAGGGGACTTAATGTAGATGGTGAAAAATGGAAGAGGGATAAAAATGTAAAATGACCCTCTGATTATGCCTTGTCCAGAGGCGATTGCCTACCCAGGCACATCTCTATAGCTCAGAATACAACTTGTTCTGCAAGCTGAATATACTCCCTATGAGTTCTCTCTTATAGCTCCCGGGTGGAGAGAATAATATCGTAGCGCGATACCAAATAACCCACCAACTCATAAAACCATCAATTTACTTCATGTCGACATCACCTTGAATTCCTCGGCATCAGAACTAAATTGCTCACTGGTACAATGGTGGAGAATCAATAGAGACGCATATCCTCATGGGTTTCCTCTTAAAATACGACTCAACATCTGAGTCTCAATGAAAACCTCAGAAACATCGTAGTTCTAGGCCTGTCCAGAGCTCTCTGAGAAGTATACAAGAGCCCAAACACACTTAGGTTGGCCATAACCTTAACATAGAATGACCTAAGTATGCCATGACCTAAAAATACGCCTGGTTTGGCCTGATACGCCATAAAAATACATATGCCTTGGCCACAAGAGCCATGGCGCCATGAATCACAAATGCTTGGCCTTGGCCAAAGGCCAAGGCCGTGGCCATAAGGCCATGGCACCATGCTCATGGCGCCACAAATGCTTGGCCTTGGCCAAATGCCAAGGCCGTGGCCATAAGGCCATGGCGCCACAAATGCTTGGCCTTGGCCAAAGGACAAGGCCGTGGCCATAAAGCCATGGTGCCATGCTCACGGAGCCACATCTATCTTGGCCAAGGCTGTATCCATGGAGTCATGTCCACACATACACATCCTTGCCAAGTTCAAGTCATAGCCACATAACATTATGGTAGTTCAACTTAATACAATTACGCAACATCTTCATGTTACACAAGATATCAAAACATCACACGGGGGGATAACTTAAGGGTATTGGTCAGGCAGTCTACGACAGTTATAAAGAAATTGATGGAGATAATGGACAGTTACGAAAGATGGTGCTGAGTGGACATGGTTTACACGACTACAACAGTTAACAAAACACTCCCATGTTCTCCACTCCTCCACTCTTCCACGACTTCCACCTTCTCTGTCGAGATCAAGGTGAGTTCAACACTATAAATAGAGGCTTCCTCTATCTTCCAAGGCACAACACTTGAAAACACCAAAACCTCAGAGCAAACATACCTGAGTATTCAACACACTCTGCCTTGGAGAATTCCAGTCACACTTACGAAGGAGATCTTGAACTTTCACACCCAAAAACACACATCCTCAACCTGATCTGAAGTTTCTTTCACTGTTTCCCTCCCTAGATCAACCTCTATCCTCTCTGTGACTGAAGCAACACTTGAAAGGCCATTGAATTGGTTTAGGCTAGTCTTGTTCGATTTTGATCTCGAACACTGCAAAAGTATTCATAGCGGTACAATGTTTTTCAGGCAAAAACAGCTGGAAGTTCTGGACTGGGCCAATACTTAGACGTGTTATTACGCCCTATGTTATTATCCATTGAACTCTGCTCTAGAGTACTCCTTTCGATTCATCTATTTCCTACATGTGATTTGCAAGCAAACATTGCACTGGAAAGGGTATCGAATCTATGTCATGCATCTTGTAACCTTAGTATTGTGGGAACAAATACTAACATAACTCATGGTTATATAGACATGAATACAAAATCTCAATCGTTATAACTCTACTAAAGTAGCTGACTATTTCGAAAGATAGAATAAGTAGAATAGAAGAATTTCCATAAAAGTCATAACTCCTACTAACCTTTTGTCGATGAAGAATATTCGATGTATTCTTTATATTCACTGTCTTTGTCTTCAAGGTCTCTACTACTTTGTCTATATCCCAATTTCGAAATCTAAACTCTAGTAGGCTAAATCAAGAATTGTGTTTTGACACCTAAAACTGACAACCAGCTTGACATGCCAACGCTAGTGGATTTAACCGGATAATGTCCTAACCACATTCAAAAGGTTAGCAAATCCAAATAACGCGATTCCATTTTCTTTTACACTTGTGCTACAAAAGACAAAAACATAATTTAATGCTTGAGATTTACGTTATGACTTGATCACTTTAATCAGTGTGTCTTAAGATATCACGCCACTTTATCGCTTGCGATATTGTTGTTGTAGTTATGACGTTCCATATTTCTTAGAGCTTTATTTTCTTCTCCGCCTCTAAGTGATATAAAGTTTTTCCTAAAACCTGCGAGTTGGATATACCAGTTGTGATATTGTCTCGGTAGTATTACGAGATTTAATCCATCACGGTATTGTGTCTCAACTTACCTTGTGTGACTCTGTCGGATTGATTAGTACGTACTTGTATGTGCTAAATGTGGTTGAGATTGTGACTCACACTTATGTTGTGTAGACTCGATATACTGATGTTTTGAGTTCGAATACTACGTCATGGTTTGGCTCTGATTACTGAAGTTCTGAATCATTTATTTGATTCTCTACACATAAACATCTAGAACGCCATATCATACTTTTAGATTTCAAAACCATATTCCTGTTATCTCATCTTATGGACTTTCAGAGTTCAAAACCTCAATGTAGGTTTTGGTAAAACTTAACTTTGATTTCAATAATCTGGTTTTTGTATCCATAAGCTATTCGGTCTGAAACTTAAATGTTGTGACCAATGAGAGAACTTGAGTTCGAAACGATGTTTGCTGGCTAACAGTGACTTGAGAATCGAGACCCATGTGTCTTGACCATGTGAAATCTAAAAGGTCGAAAAGACCCTGGAGTTTCCTAAAGGTTTATGTGAACCCAGAAATAAACCTGTGCGTCAAGGACAAAAAGGTGTGATGGTGAAACGTCACTTGACCACATGGACTCTCAAGTTCGACACCAAACATTTATGACGAGATTAATATGTGTTTCTTGTTTCGAAATTTTAACCAAGGTTTTGTTAAAACAAAATCTAAAGTTCGAAACCTTACTTTGGTTTCGTTATATGGAATCTGGATTTGGGAACCTAAATTTGGTTCTAGTCATATACGAACTTTAGGATCCGAAACCTTAATTTGGTTTCTGCCAAACAATATGTAGATTTCGAAACCTAATATTGGTTATCTCAGAATGTGTATTTTCGAAGTTCAAACTCTACCATTTTGATTTGTGCTTCAACGAATGAGATTGATATTCTCAGTTTGAAGTTTGAATTCGTTCATCTTCAGTGTACAACTAAGTTGGTTTGAGTAATAGTCAGAAATATGGTCCGTCGCTCTAGTTAGTAGACACATGATTTCTGATCAATATTGTACGTGATTAGATCTTCGTATGGATATACTACTTGAACAAATATTCATTTGAATTCTCATTTGATGTTTTGATTTGAGTTCTTGGATATCATTAACGTGATCATCTATATTGGAATCAAGAATTCAGGAGATTCAACATTTTGTTATTGCTCGGAGAATCATACAACGTACTCCCATTGGTAAATCTTTTTGTATGATTCAGAATGTCCTTTGAACCTACGTGTTCACTTAAGCTTGATACATAAGGCTTGTCCACATCTGTCATGATACGTTTATGCGGAACGTTGAACCACGTTGGACCAGATCCCACCTCCACCTAGGATCGTTCTGGCACGTCCAGCAAAGCCTAGGAAGTGATGTCGACATTATCAAAGTTGATGACGACATTTGGAAGAAATAATACCTTTAGGAGATTTTCGAAATAAAAGGACACGTTTTCGAAATGAGCTCTTTCCCAGGGAGCATATTTGCAAAGCACTATGAAAAAGCAGGGGTACCAAAATACTACCAACTTTTCGTTTGGGCTCGTGAGTCTTATGGTAAGATATGGACGATCTCAAATATCAATATCCAAATCTGATAACCGGGGTCGGATCACAAGTGATCGGTCCAATGCAAGATAAGGCTTGGCAAATCCCCTGGATGGATTATGGACCAACTCGAAGGTTATAAATAACATGCTTCTTGTTTATGCTTTAATTATATAATCAGAGAATATAATGCGGAAAGTAAAGCACACAAGACACCACAGTTTTTTTTAACGAGGAAACTACGACTTGTAGAAAAACCTCGGCACCTCGTCCAGATTGAACACCGCATAGTACAAATTGTCTACAAACACTAGTCTACTATCTGACTTCGGTCTGGGATGTAGCAGAGACCAACTCTAGCCCTCCAAGTGAATTGGCTATTGTCGCACTCCTTACGTCTCTAGATCCCCCACAGATCGTCACTCACTTGATTCCCCCAGCTGACGTCCTTTACAGGCCTAGGAGTTGCTTTAACCGTTGTTAAAGGCTTGTGTCAATAATTCCGGCTTTGCAACCTCAATTATCAACTGTATGTTTGAACTTTCCTCTATCAGTTTGACATACACAAAGTGACTTCCTTCGGATTGTTCCAGGTCATACGGAAATCTACTTACAAGATTGGTCTTACGCTGAAAACCTAGTAATCAATGCCAAACTTGTCTCTACCTCAATTGTAAAAAGAACCACTTAAGAAACTTATACAATTGGAGCTAACTGGGTCTTACAACACGTCGTGCAGCCTTGCGTAGCTTCCTTAAAACCCTGTAGTTGTGTATCATTCTTGAATGGCCTTATAGCAGTAGAGAAGGACCGTAGAATAGACAAGAACGTAATAAGGCAACCAAGGTTACAAGTTAATCCGATAACAACCACAGAGGTACGTTATCTCCTACCTGTGCTTCCCAACTCTCAAGAGAATTCTTTATAGTCTTTAGGTAAATCCCATAGAGGAACTGCTACCTAATAGAGGATGACTATACCACAACAAGTTTTCACCTAAGTGAAGAGAGTTTACGATCAATTCCACAGAGAAACTTCATGTATGCTTGATGCTTGTGGTTTTCGTTCTGAAACCCTCTATTTATAGCACTCAATAAGATAGGTTGCTTAGGAATAAAACAACTAGTTACTTGTTCCACAAGTTTAGCAAGTGCCCGTGTAAAACGAACCCTTTACTTGACTTGCACACAAAGTAACCTAGATTTATCTCAATTGGAAATCTTTATCATTTATCTGCCAAGTGTTTTGTTAGCTTAAACACTTCAAGATTGATATCCAACAGACCAAAGATAATCTTTATCTTATTGACACATTGAGAATCGTTAGATGGACCACAGAAGATATTTTCGTGATAACCAAGTCCAACTAAGAGATAAAGGAGTCAGATTTTGACCCGTGTGAAATTCCAGAAGAATATCCACGTGGACGGTTCGGGAACCGTCCTTCTGAATTCCGGCCAGATACATCGAATCTGTGGTTCACGTACATGTACGTGTACAAATTGATGTTTTGGAACTCAGGAGTAAAATCCGGAGTCACTGTTCACGAACCAGTTCGGGAACCGCCATTACTTAGAATTAGGGTTTAACTGGATCCGCTGGAAGTTCTGGGCTGGGCCAGTAGTTAGACAGGTTATACGTCCTCAACTATAATCCACTGGACTCTTGCTCAATATTACTCCTTTAGATTCACCCATATCCTACAAGTGATTTACAAGCAAACCATTACTGTGGAAAGATGGTATCGAATCTATCTCACGCATTTTGTAACCTTAGTATTCGTGGGAACAAACAGTAACATAACACATGGTTATGTAGACAAGAATACGATCTCAATCGCTATTAGTATCTCTAAAAAGGTAGCCGACTATTTCGAAAGATAAAATAAGCAGAATAAAAGAATTTCCATAAAAGTCATAACTCCTACTAACCTTTTGTCGATGAAGAATAATTGATGTCTTATTTTTCTTCACAGTATTCGTCTTCAAGGTCTCTACTACTTTGTCTATATCCCAATTACGAAATCTAAACTCCAGTAGGCTAAATCAAAATTGTGTTTTGACACCTAAAACTGACAACTAGCTTGACATACCAACGCTAGTGGGTTTGACCGGACAATGCCCTAACACACTATCTCTCGAATTAATGAAATATCCAAATATACCTTTTGAGTATTATTTGCTTTGAATGCTTTTGGCCAAACATATATTGAAATATATTTTTCATTAATGTAAAATGCTATAGTAATAGATCTCATTAAATGCTATGAGTCTATGTGAGGTATTTCAGAACTAATTGTGGAAATGTGTTTTAATGAACTTTCGAAATTAACTTAGCCTCATTTCAAAACTAAAGCCTTAGTCAATATAGATAGGAGTGGTTTCTCTCATGAAGGCTTTGTCCCTATACCAAGCTCTTCTTCAGAATTGTAAGCTTGTGTTTATTCAATTTTCCTTTCAGTTGCCTTTAAGCTTTTGCTTTCGGTCTGGATTAGTGCAAGTCTTCTCTTGGGGATCGAGAAGCCTAGAAGTATCTCTTACGGGAAACTAGTTTATGTTTACTAGTCTTCTTTGTAATGTACTAAACCTTGCGATCTTGTTTATTCTATGGTCCTTCTCTTCTGCTATAAGGCCACTCAAGATCGTTGTGATTAGAACATACTCTTTATCTATTAACCTGGATTTGTCAGCAAGCCGCTTTCGTTTTGTGTGCCTAAACTATAAATATTGAGTGGAATCAAGATTGTTGTTATTGGAATTATTTTTACAGGTACAATGTTCTTCACGGTCATATCATATTGAACTGCATCCAGTTATTTGCTTGATTCCAACTGGGACGACAAGGTTGCTCTTTCGGGAGTTTTGGTTTTGAAATCTTGATCGATATCTCGAGGGGTTCTAAAACGACTTCGGTGAAATATATGTAAGTTTCAAAGGATATCATCTAGCGATTTGACCTGCCGCTATTTGGTTGTTGTCCATAAGGTTGTAGTAGTCCGATTGGAGGTCGGGTAGCGATAGTCTTCACGACGAGCTGTGGAGCAACTCTTGCGTAAGATAGTAAAGGATGTCTGTTTGCATAAGGGAGTACATATGCGTGACCACCTTGTTGTGGTTGGAGGCGTAGGAATACTGAGGCGAAATCTTTGTGACTAATAATAGTCGTATTAGGGTCATATTGTATGCACCAGCTAGTCCGAAGTCTGAGAGTGGGTGTGTTGGCGGCTTAATTCTTAAGAGTATTCAAACTGGACTAGGTCCCGGGGGTTTTCTACAAGTTTGTAGTTTCCTCGTTAACAAAATTCGTGTGTGTACCTTACTTTATTTCCATATTATATTTGACTTGTCATTTATAATTAAAGTATGTACTTGGTTGTTGACATAGCCTTTCGGAATCTTGTATTGACTCCCTTGTGTGAATAAAAGATCTTGTTATTGAGTTCTTAATTATAGGAACCATTCAAGGTTTCACTTATAGGTGGACTAAAATAAAAGATTGGTGGTGTACTCGGTACCCTCGTCTTTTCAAACCTTATGGACAACAACCAAATAGGGGCAGGTCAAACAACTAAATGATATCCTTGGAAACTTACAGATATTTTACCGCAATCGTTTTACACCAAGAGCGAGGGTAATTAAGTTTACTTCGTAATAAACCCCTCGAGATATCAAACAAGGTTTTGAAACCAAAACTCCCGAAAGAGCAACCTTGTCGTCCCAATTGGAATCAAACAATATATGGATGCAGTACAATATGTATGACCGTCGAGAACGATGTACCTGCAAAAACAAATCCAATAACAGCGATTTGATTCCACTCAATATCTATAGTTTAGGTGTAACACCCCGATTTTCGAGTCAGGCGAAACCCAGAGTGCCACATCAATATCATAGCCAAAGCCCGGCTAACAAAGCCCAAGCCTATTAAGTAATTTATTTGGGCAATATCAATTCTATCGCAGCGGAACTTAAAATATTGTATAGGAAAATCCAACCATTCATTTCCAAGGATTTTAAAGGTAGCGGAAGCATATTACAATTTATTTATAGAATAAAAACATCACCAATGTTGAAGACATAAGAATTAGTTCAAACACAATGATTTCCACACCAATTCGTAAAACCGAAAGCAAGGTGTATTCCTCGAATTTTAAAATAATCATACGAGCTTCATAATTTAATATAATTGTATAATTGAATTCCTAACTGATAATTACGTCGTATATGAATTTATAATAATTTTGTAAATGAAGCTTACTACTCTTTGACCACAGCAAAACATACAGTTGACCAACACGGCAGAATGACTAAACTGTGATAGTCTGTTTTGTAAAAATCATATTAAATCTTTTGCAAGTCTAGATCGAACAAACTTTAGCATTTTGGAAAGACAACGAAAAGTTCTATCATTTCTCAGAAGACATCATTTTCAAAAGAAACATGTATCATTTCTTAAAAACACTATCTATCAGATTCAATTGAAATTTTCAGAAACCCTACGTGAAGAACATAACTACTATTAATTATTTTTAAAATACATCTACTGAATGGAAAATTATAATATTTTACACCAACATTTCTACACATGTTTATAAGTTAACACAAAAAGAATATCACGAAAACCTATTATGAAATTAAAGATAAAATTAGTCAACTCAACCTAATACACAATTCTTTTACATCTTTGAGACTTAGATTTATTACATCTAAATGACTAATTAAAATATAACACCATTCTCTATCTCCCCGATGGTCATTTCCTTGATACGCATTATAATCTGGAATTGGTGTCATTAAACGACGTGAGTTGTTACACTCAATAGGCAAGAAGCAACAAAACATTTTACAACTCTTTCAACAAAAACATTCATGATCCATTCCACAACATGTATAAACCACATCATGTTATAAAGTATTAAAATCATTCAAACCGCTCACACAACCGGAGCCTGCTCACACAACCGGAGCCAACCCTGCGCAGATTTAGGGAATCACATCCGTTCCCAGGGATAACTCGTATCCAAATTAAATAGTTATTTAGAGATCACACCCGTCTCATGGTCAATTGTATCCAAATCATGGAGGTTTTGAGAACACAACCGTCTCGGGGACCTCAGCCCAATCACAATCATATACATACACAATATATCAAACAATCCCAATCATGAATCAATAACTTTTAAAAAAACGTTTAATAAATCTTTTTAGAGTTGGTGTTGCGCCTACTAAGAAGAATGATAAGCAAAAACGCAAAAGTCTTCTCCCAAAAATCAATTGGCCGTTTTTTTTTTTCCCCCCCTCTCTTTCTTTTCCCTCCCGTCGAACCCTAGTAGCTATGTATATAATTATGGCCGAACTTACAAGTGGGCCTTGCATCTTACGGGTAAGAAAGGTTCCCATGTACCCAAACCCACTAAACTCTAGTCATGGCTATATGCACCCCAGTCAAACCCACCTAGGTACGCCCCAGCTATATACGCCCATGACAAACCTCATAATTTACGCCCCACCTGTGGTCTCATTATGTGCGTCCAGGACTACAGATAAGGATATATATCTACTAAAATTAAGTTGTAAATAAAAAATAAAATAATAGATCAATCATCCATGAAAGTAAAATGACAAAACTACCCACAAAATTTGGACATGGTATTACATTAGGCACACAAACCGAAAGCGGCTTGCTGACAAATCCAGGTTAATAGATAAGAGTTTGTTCTAATCACTACGACCTTGAGTGGCCTTATAGCAGAAGATAAGGACCTTAGAATAAACAAGATCGTAAAACTTTTATAGACATGATAGAACATAACACAAGTACAATACACATAAGACTAGTAAACATAAACTAGTTTCCCTGAAGAGGTACTTCTAGGCTTCTTGATCCCTAAGAGAAGACTTGCACTAATCCAAACCGAAAGCAAAAGCTTAAAAGTAACTGAAAGAAAGAGTGAATAAACACAAGCTTACTTTTCCGAAGAATGAAACTTGGTAGAGGGACAAAGCTTTCAGGAGAGATACCACTCCTATTTATAATGACTAAGTCTTAGCTTTGAAAGTAGGCTAACTTAATTTCGAAAATACATTTAAAGCACATTCTATAACAATTCTGAAATTCCTCACATAGACTTGTAGCATTTAATGAGATCTAATACTTTAGCATTTTTACATTAATGAAAAAGATATTCCATTAAATGTTTGGCCAAAAGCATTCAGAGCAAATAATACTCAATAAGATATATTTGGATATTTCATTAATTCGAAATATAGTACTTACCAAATATACTCCCCGGGATAGAGTTCAAATCGAAAACCGTGTCCTTGGTTTCGAAAATCATCTTATGGTATTATTAACTTCCAAATGTTGTCATCAGCTTTGACAATGTCGACATACTTCCTAGGCTTTGCTGGACGGGCCAGAACGATCCTAGGTGGAAGTGGGATCAGGTCCAATGTGGCTAACGTTCCGCATAAACGTATCATCGCGGACATGGACAAGCCTTGTGTGTTAAGCTTAAGTGAACACGTAGGTTCAAGGACATTCCGAATCATACAATGATGATATACCATTGAACGTACCGTGTATGATTCTCCGAGTAATAACAAAAGGTTGGTCCTCATGAATTCTCGATTCCAATGTAGATAGTCACGTTAATGATATCCAAGAATTCAAATCAAATATCAAAAGAATGACCAATTGAATATTTAATCAAGTAGTATATCCATACGAAGATCTAATCACGTACAATATTGATCGGAAATCATGTGTCAACTAAGTAGAGCGATGAACCATATTTCTGATGTTAAACCATCTTAGTTGTACATTGAAGATGAACAAATTAAAATTCAAACTGAGAATATCAAACTCATTAATTCGTTGAAGCACAAATCAAAATAATAGAGTTTGAACTTCGAAAATACGCATTCTGAGATAGCCAATATTAGGTTTCGAAATCTACATTCAGTTTGGCAAAAACCAAATTAAGGTTTCGGATCCTAAAGTTCATATATGACTGAAACCGAATTAAGGTTCCCAATGTAGATTCCATATAACGAAATCAAATTAAGATTTCGAACTTTGGATTTTGTTTTAAGAAAACCTCGGTTAAGGTTTCGAAACAAGAAACACATATTATTTCTTAACAATGTTTGGTGTCGAACTTGAGAGTCCATGTGGTCAATAGACGTATTAGCATCACACCTTTTTGTCCTTGACACACATGCTATACTTCCCGGTGCACATAAACCTTTAGGAAATCCCAGGGTCGTTATTATTAGAACTCACATGGTCAAGACTCATTGGTCTCGATTCTCAAGTCACTGTTAGCCAGCAAACATAGTTTCGAATCAAGTTTTCTCATTAGTCACAACTTAGATTTAAGTTTCGCACCTAATAAGTTGAGATAAGAGGAATATGGATTCGAAATTTAAAAGTGTGATATGGCATTCTAGATGTTCATATGTAGAGAATCAAATAAATGATTATGAACTTTAGTAATCAAAGCCAAACCATGATATAGTATTCGAACTCAGAACAATAGTATATCGAGTCTACACAACATAAGTGTGAGTCACGATCTCGATTACATTTAGCACATACAAGTACGTACTAATCAATCTGATAGAGTCAGACAAGGTAAGTCGAGACACAATACTGTGATGGATTAAATCTCGTAATACTACAGAGACAACATCACAACTGCTATTATCCAACTCGCAGGTTTTATGAAAAACCTTATATCACTTAGAGACGGAGAAGAAAAAAAAGCTCTAAGCAATATAGAATGTCATAACTACAACAACAATACCGCAAGCGATAATGTGGAGTTACTCCTATATCTTAAGACACACTGATCACAAGTGATCAAGTCATAACGTAAAGCTCAAGTATTAAGTTATGTTTTTGTCTTTTGTAGTACAAGCGTAAAAGATAATGAAATCGCGTTATTTAGATTCACTAACCTCTTGAATGGGAAGCTGGATGTCTTCGTTTGCTCCTCAATCTTCTTCGACTCTTCATGTAGTGATTCTAAATCCTACCAAAATCTTCCACAACCTAAGCTAACTTAAAGAATTCTATACCTAATGTGTCTTTCAAGCGTTGAGTTTTGATCACTAAATTTGACATCTAAGCTTGACATACCAAAACTTAGTGAGGTTGACCGAGCCATACTCTAACAATCTCCCCATTTGTCAATTTTAGTGACAAAAACTCTTTACATAGATGAACGAGAAAATGAAAACCTAAGTTCTACGCTTCGAGTTCTTCTACTTTACTTTTAATGTCAGCGAAGTAAAATAATCTGAAATTATAGTGTTTAATATTAACATATGTATGTGAATTGTGAGAATTTGAAACGGGTTTAGACTCTTGATTAAGATTTACTAAGGAAAGCAATGTTTATCTTTTAAACGGAAAAATATACTGTAGAATTGACGTAGAAGAGAAAACGAGATTTTCAGCTGTAATATTTTTATTGGGTCGTTTGGAAATAACCTTTGAAATTGTAAAGTAAATGTACCATACTGAAAATGAAAAATTCTACTATATTTGGACGGGTAAAAGAAATTCCCCGTGAAAGATATCGCCCTTATATCAATCCATTTGTATGGAATCTTCGAGACAGATAATTAGCATGTTCATATGTTCTCCAGAATATTCAGTATGGGATATGGAGAATTTCATCAGTTGTGAATTCTTTATAGTTACCAGAGGAGTTGTATTTATCCAGGAGCTGACACCAACATCAGGGCCTTGAGTCTTTTGTTAGTCTGAGTGTTCAACAGTATGAGGCCGTGTGTTTGTAATTTTCATTTTTACCTGCCATGAACACAAGGAAACAAAAATTTATTGCAATTAATTTTTCATACGTAGGATCATAAACCAGGTAAGGTTATTATTTGATACGGCTTCTTATAAGGTTTTACATTATACTGAAGAGTGAAGAACATCATACATTATCAACTTTACATGAAATAATTAGTTCTGCAAGAACAAGTCTTAATTTCAATTGTATCAATTGGCAAGACGTCGGTAGGAAACGGACAATTCGTAACTTGTTCGGGTAACATACTGCACGCTGTAGGACTAACACCACTCGTTAACCCCTCAATGGCAGTACAGGTCCAGGGAATTTTCTTAGCTTTCGCAGCCATACTAATTGTAACATTCGAAATACATATACCAGTGAAAGGATCTCCCTCTATTCCTTCCAATCTTGCTGCCATAGTCACATTATCAGCTACCATGTCACTGTAATTGATTCCATTGATCACAGGAAGAGCATTTTTGTCATATTTATCATCCGCATGAGACCCATAATTCCCGGTCATCCAAAATGCCCATTTCATAGTTTTCATAGTCATTCTTCTAACAAATATGTCCTTAACAAATCCACCACGACCAACTGCAGTTTTAATTCGAATTCCTGATTCAGAATTGATAGCTAGAATATCCTCAGCCCTGACGTCTTGAATTCCTCCAGACATTTCACTGCCTAAAGCAATTACAGCACTATCGGGAGAAATACAAGTGAGTCTTCTTATTATTAAATGTTGAGTTGGCATTCCAAATGCAATTCCATATTCATCCCAACCGCTTTTTACGGCGATACAATCGTCTCCGGAGACAATGTAACAGTCCTCGATACGTACATTTGTACAAGAATCTTCACAGAAAATTACAAGATCAAGTTAGAAAAGAATATAAAGTACATAAATAGATCTAGTTGTTTACTCAGCTAATCATGCTTTACACATATATCAAGTGGCCTTAGAACGTCTACGGATTCGTGACTTTTTTTTGCATGAACTGTATTGTATATGCATATACCAAAGTATTATATAGGACATTTCAGGTAAGAAATTAACCTGGATTTATCCCGTCTGTATTTGGAGATATTGGAACTATTGGAGCAAGAATAGTAAGCCCTTGTATGAGAATGTTGCTGCATAGATTGTAGTAAACCAGAAATCAAATACTAAAATGTGGGAAGGATACAGAGATCTTAGTAGTCCTAAGCTCGAGTAAACTTGTTCCCATAGTGTAAAATTACCTGCTATAAATAGGATGAACATTCCACGAAGGAGAATTCAATAACGTAATGTTGGAAATCTGGATCTGATCAGAGAACATTATTTCAATCAAGTATGGCCTGGTGTACTTGAGTTTTTTATTCTTGAATTTTTGCCACCATGAAGCCCCCTGACCATCGATGGTTCCATTGGCTCCTGAAACCCATTGGGTTAAATCATGTATAATATCAATACTATAAGGAGTACTTCTTACGATTCAAGCAACCAGGAAACATATATCCGAATGCCTAGTGTAACACTTGTTATTGAGAGGAAATATGGTATTTATTTATTTAATTTATATAGAGGACGTATGACATGAACAAACAGAAGTAAAATATAATTCAACAAACAGAAGTAAAATATAATTCAACTACTTTTAATCTTTGAAACAATGTGAAATGTTTAGACAGTGTAAAGTAATTTGATTTTTGCACTTGGTCTAGTTTAGATAACTTGTCCACTGTAGGTACTTTCTGTCTAACTTTCAAATGAAGCCTTCCCCAACCAGCTCGCAAACCTGAGATACTCTGAGTGACTGATATAACGACTTTCGTAATTCAAACTTCCAGGTTTACCCCAAAGAACACCCTCATTTGTAAATCCAATGCCATTTACGGCTTATTAAATGTAGCAGTTGCAGGGGTATGGATACTACTCTCTCGTCTGTATGTTGTTTCCTAGGATACCTTTTTCAGTGTAGCTCCCAAATCTGAGTATGCTAATATGCTAATTAAGTGACATACCAACTTTAATAGTCAGGTTTGCCACACAATACCCTCCCTACTTATTAGTTTCAATATTCATGTAAAATTGAGGTGCATCCTGGCTAGTAACCAACTCGCTGAAATGAGGATTTCAGACGTGGTTTGAATAAAAGAATACTACACGGCTAATTTTTCAGGAGACCTGCTTGAATACTGCAACAGTCATCATTAAAAGAGGGTGAAAGTCTGAACACGGTAGGTTACACATTCAGAAGGGCAGGCATTTCTGAAATCTAAGGACCAAAGTCGAGCAATATTGAAACTTCAAATGCATATGGTACAATACCTACATTTAATTGTAAAGAAATTGATTCCTCGGCAATACACCAAATCTTACAGGACGGCTATCATTGTGTTGGCAAGAAAATCTTTTTCATAGGACTATGCTTAAACTAACCTATCACCGTGTTTTTACAAAATGCATGATGGTTCCTTTGGAGGGTAAATTGCAGCCAAACAATAGAATTTGTATCGTGTATGCAAAACTACCAAACTACCTAGGAATGAAGTGATGTCAAACACAGTCAAGCTCCATGCAATTAGGTTAGTTTCGCGGAAACAATACAAATTTCGTTGTTTCTTTACAATTTAAACTCAACAAAGAATCAGATATGGGGAGCTTGTTAACTTAAAAACATGCTCAAAATTGCACTTTCAAAATTTTCACAGATAGTTTCATGTTGCAAAATCTGTTTCAAAAACTTGTTCCCATGCTATTGATCCCATTTTAGAAAACAAACATTTAATCTATTTATAATAACAATTATAACCAGTGAAGTCTAGTTATCCTGCTCGAAACATTTAGATTAAACTTTAAAGAGTATACATTTACAACTAATGAGCTCTGTAATGGAGAAATGGCTGGGTCGACCAACAAATATAGAACTAATGTGAAGCATATGTTTGCAATCATCATCCCAACCATCGCAAGGCCATATCATTGAATGACGATGTCGAACGACACAATAGAAGCATCTATACTATTATCAGGTTAAACCTTGAAAAGTGTTGCCTAATGCATATGGATGAAGACAAAAAAGCACCAACACATGTCGGTGATACCAAAAAGATTATGCAGCTAAAGCCAAACTAGAGAAGAAGGAGAGGAATAAAATAAATAAATAGAAGAAGCTCCTTTAGGCTTAGTCTAATGGGAGTGCTAGATCTACCAAAATCTAGCATGACACATCAGATTTGTAGCAATGCTATTAGTGACCAAGTCTAATGATGGGTACTAGATAGCAGTGCTAATTATCAGTCTAACGCTGAATCATATAGCGGTGGGGCGCTGAATGGTAAAACGCCAGATAATTTCAGCCATCAGATCTAAAATATACGTTATCAGCCATCAGATCTAATGAGAATATTCGTTTTGGCGCTGAACCATTGAGCGTGGTTCACTTTTTCACTGTTGAATCATTCAGCGCCAAACTAGCAATGCTACTTCGAATGCTAGTTATTTCTAGAGAGAGAAGTAGCATTCAGGGAATAGACCACGCTTTTCGTAGCACTAGCACTCCCATTAGACTAAGCCTTAAAGCCAGCTTTGCCTTAAAGCCAGTATTGGTTGTTTGAAGTTAATCTGGGTCGACAAAAACATGACCTTTTAAGGAATAAAGAATGTTGGTTTCATCACGTAGATCATCCTTACAAAAAATCAACTCCATTTAAAACCTCTAATCCTATAAAAAATCGACTGAAATCAACAAAAGGAAATCATCCATTAACCATTAAAATTTATTTCACATAGAATGAAGTTATAAGTGAGTTGGGTTTTTGTGATAATGATCTACATGCTGAGAAAATTATCTTCTCCATTATAATTTATCATCTTTTGTTAGTAAAAAATTAGCCTTCTATCATCATCTTTATACAATTTAATGTTCAACATTGAAATCAATGTTCGAGGTTGAAACTTAATATCGTCATATGGAAATGAAAAAATGTTACAAATGACAACTAGCTCAGTTGATAGTATTTGTTGTTGTTGACAACTTAAACCCGGATTCAAATTTTGTTAGCATCAAAAGCTTTTAACCTCCTTTATAAGAACATCACACCTAGAGCCAAAGATAATGGACGTCAATATATCTTAAGTTTCATCAACTTTGATGCTAACGAGATTTAAACTCGAATCTAAACTGTCAACAACAACAGACAATAGCAACTGAGCTAACTAGCATTTGCAGTATTTCACAACACTCTAGATGACTTGTGTTGTATGTCATTCACCACCATCCCATGATGGTATAGATAGCTGGTTCTAGTCTGGCCTTTCAAATATCTGCCTAGGTTCTAGTGTGAATGCTATAATTTTGGAAATCACTAGGTCTAGAACATAATATATCACATTGGTACAACAGAAAGGATCGCATAGTAGAATTTCAGTGTTTGAAGACTGATAGAGACTATTATTGAAAATAATGTCATTACCAGTATAAGTGGGGGGTACTTTTTATCCAGTAAAAGAAGATGACTTAGTGCTTAAGATCCTTCTTTAACATTGCTTATTTCTTCGTTAAATTGTAAGATATTATCTTTCTAAGCATGTCCACGGATCCTCCCTCAATAATAGTCTCTGACGGCTGAGTGACATGTGAATGCAAGCTTAGACCTTGAGGACTGAACTACATCACCCTGCCAAATGTGGATCCAAAGGGCTGCTAGTGGCGACCCAAGTTGATTTCTACAACCATAAATACAACTTATCAAAAATAATTATTTTTTAGGAAGATGACCTTATCATAAACTGAGTTATCTCTCACTAAAGACTAAATCATAATTCCCTATCTATGGAATATAAAAATTCTGCTTCACAGTTCTTTCCTTTTTTTGTTATTACCATATACCCCATTAAGTGGTTGAAAAGAAACAAAATGGGATATGAGTGGAATTTTAGCTTTAAACGGAAAAGTTAAGTTTAAAATTTCGGGCCTGTAAATATGCCCAATCTAACATGAATCTATGGTGACTCCGACATGCATATAATTCACTGGGTGGTTGAAAAGAAACAAAATGGGATATGAATAGAATTTTGGCTTTAAACGGAAAAGTTAAGTTTAGATTTCGGGGCCTGAAAATATCCCCACTCTAACATAAACCATGTTGATTTTAAATTCAGTTTACTTAAAGTTCAGGTGATTAAGCTTGATTCATATCTCAGGTGTATAAAGCATTTTTAGGATCGCATGAAATTGACAAATAATGTGTATACATTCAACAAAATGTCAAAAAGTAAATTCACTTTAGTGGGCATTTCAATCGGAGTCAATTACAACAGACATCTACATCATAGTAACTTTACGTGTATTTAGTCAAAAAAAAGTTGGACATGACAGCATTCTCCATCTAATTAAGAGTGAATTGCATTGGCATTTGTACATCAAGAGTGCATTTGGTTCTAGGAATTAAATAAGGATGAACTAAGAGCTAATTTTTTGTGATAATATTATCTTCACCTTTTCATTCATCCTCACAATCATTTCATTGTATAAATAAAATTTAACCTTGTCCATTTAATACAGAAGACAATGAACTGAACGGCTCAAGTTGCCGTCAAATGAATAATGGGGTTGGAAGTTTAAACATTCACTGGTTATTGTATAGATACCAATGCAAAAAAATCTGCCCTTAGATCATCTCTATGTGAGCCCTATGATCCATATACAAAAGTTATGCAGACTTGAAGCAAAACTAACGATTTTGTGGATCCCTTCTAATTATTTACCAATATATCTGTAAATCTAGTAAAACTTAACTTGCATAGTAGACTTTGTCAAGAAACACACACTATATAACAAAGAAGAAAATTCTGTACCTGTAATTATAACGTCGGTAAGGTTTGTCCCAAAGATCAGACTGATATACCTTCCACCATCCGCATCTCTTCCTCTACCATAGGAGGGCAATGGTTCGATCACTTCCCATTCGCTCACTTCCTAAATTCATCCGCAAATACACATTTGATGTCCATATAAAGAAGTGATGAAAAGTTGTAGAATTGGGTTCATGAGACAAAAGTTTAAAAAATGCATATTTACAAACTATTATACCACAACAGTCTTATTATAGTCGCATGCACAGGAATGAGCAATAGATGGTGTCTTCAAATCTAGTACTCCCTTTTAATCTAGTAGTATTTGTTAACTATGACCTTGAAGCAAAAAAGAAAAAGAAAAAAAAGAACGTGACCTTGAAGTCAAATCGAAGGAAAACATGTCATACCCAACCATCTCCCAAGCAGAAAACAGAACTCCTTCCATTTGGCTTCATGGACAGCGTCGTCCTTTTCTTTTTTGATTCACATAGACACCTCATTGGGATTTTTCCACTAGTTGTTCCATTCATATCATACATATCAAGCAAGCTTCACATTCCAGCTTGTCGTTTATTTATAAACTTATCAGAAACGAGTTTGCAAGCGAATAAAAACACTGAAGACCTTTTTCTGAAGTTTTACTGGGTAGAAAGTTTAGAACTACACTAATTTTTCATTGATTCGGGGCACAGGACCAGTGGAATCCGTACCATACAAGATTTGGTCACGCTGGATTTAGGGTCTCCGAAATCACGTTAACTGTGGTAGGTTTATCAACAAAGAATCTTTAGTAGGTCACTTCCACTCAATTGCATTAACCATTAGGCTAGCAAGCTTTAACCCCTACTAACTGCATCATCCACTCAATTGTTAGAGTTTGCAGTTTGCGTGTTGCTTGTCAGGAGTGTTGCATAAATAACAATAGCTCTTCGCTACGATGGAATTTTTTCGACCCATCACTAACCATAAGTGATTCTAAATCTTTAACTCTAAAACATTTAGTACTGTGTTATTATAATGCCATGGGCTGAAACCAATCTACTCATATCTATATATATATAAAAAAGATAAGTCACCGCCTAGAAATTTAGTTAGCATGATCAAAATAAAAAAAAAGTAATGAAACAAACCTGAGAAGCAAGAAGAACAGCTTCTTTGTGAAGGTAGAGTGTGAAATGACTGGTTAAGTTGAAGCTTCCAGTCAAATATCTACCAGGAGGAACAATAAGTTGAGATCCCCCTTGAGACTGGAACTGACTAAGGTGATTAATGGCTGATTGAAAAGCTTTAGTGTTGGATGTTTTTCCATCGCCTACTCCTCCAAAATCTGTTAAAGATGCTGTGTGCTCTCTACAACTAATGGCCGAGTAATGATCATCAAATGAATGTGAAACTTTTACTTTTCTTCTATTGCAATCAACTCCTCTTAATAAATACAAACTCAGTAATCCAAGTATCAGGATAGATATTGTTTTTCTCTCACCATGTACCTGCATTTGAATGTCATTAGAATACTAAAAATGAGGAGGAAAAAAAAGAAAGACATGGAAAGTAGTGAGTATTTGAGAACAACTAGGCTCCAAAAATTAGATGCAAATCTTGAAATTGAAAACAACTAATACCCAGTGCGTTGAACAGTCATAAGCATCAAATTAGCTGAGCAAATCCATATCCGATCAATTGAATGGAAGTGTTTGAAGAATTGGTACTCTATTACAGTCAAGTGAAATGGGTTTGTGATTATATCTTAGTATGGGTGTGTGTGTGTGTGTTTTTTTTTTGAAAAAATTTTTTCTTTCTCTCTTTTTCTTCTATAAATTGATGATGTACTATCATTCAAAAATTTCATCCAACTGACCCGATACTTGTTTCATTTGAAATAAATTGATGCATGTATTGGTCAGGTTAGCTCAATTGGATGGGTTTGATAAAAAGCTTTAGTTTTTTGTTTTGATAAGGGGATTTTCAGAATTCTTATAAATGGGGCGGGCATTGTGATGGAAAGAGAAGATGGGTGGGAAGTGGGAACAGCCAAGGTGAAAGATATGGGTAAATGGGGCGGGCATAGTTAAGTCGATAACAAATTTTGATAATTGTCTCCCGGTTAAAATGTGAAGCGAAAGGGGGGAAGTTAACCAAGCTAAATGAGAGAAGAAGAACTATATGGTCTGTTATACCATACGCAGTATTGTGGGAAGTGTGGAAGCAAGGTATTATGGAAGAAAAACCAGGGAGAAAGGAGAAATGCTTGTGGAGATTAAGCATAACATCATTTTATGGTGCTCTCAGCAAAAGATCTTTGATGGATATACCTCTAATCAGCTGTTATTTTAATGGGAACTAATCACAACTTGGTAATAGTGTCTGTTTTTCATTCTGTAAGGGGGTCTTGCGACCAAAACCTCTGTATATTTGTACAATTTTTTTTCTCTTAATATAACCTTACCAATTCTTTAAAAAAAGAAAATTAGTTTAGAGTGCATTCTCACAAACACTAGAGAGAAAAAAAAAGAGAGAGAGATGAGTTATTATTATTACTTGATAAGTTCTCCGGGTAGTTGCCCTCCAGAACTCCATTTTCGACGAAACTAAGTGGATTGTTTTGTTGTTGCTATTGTGTAGAATTGATATTATTTATAGAGGGAAGTTGTTGTTTTAGTTGTTTGGTTGGATCATGCCTATCTAATGTTTTTTTTTTGCTGTTGGTGATAGTGGTCACGTGCATCGAGTATTGTTTCAGTTTGTCTGATTTCTAATTGGAATTTTGTTGGTAAACCCACTAACTTTTTTCAGTACTTTTGCATTATAATTTCCCGTGAAGCTTCATCTTGCATTCTTGCTTGTTCCCTTCCTTTCTTCACCCGTGCTCAGATAGTCAGACCACTCACTCACTCACTCACTCACGGCGGATGCTAATGCTTAATAGTACTGTATTATCATTCTGGTGGGGTTGCTGCTTTATATTAGGGTCCCTTAAAAGATGTGTTTTTGGCTAGCCCCAGACCTAAATAGTTTAAATTACTGCAAGTGCGCTGGTGCATGCGTTGTCGCACTAGTGGAATTTTCGGACAATCTGAACATGCAGTATCAGTGTTCTTCTAGAATCTTACCTTAATGGGGTGGATCAAATGTTATGGTCAACTTTGACAAGCATAAACCAAATTGTTCATAATGATACAGCTTCAGTTGTTGCTCGAGCTAGGGAATTGTGTCAAATATCTGCAATCACAAATATCCCATTCAAGGCTGATGATGATTGAAAGTGAAAAAACAAAAAACAAATATCCCATTCAATAACACCTAGAAATGGGGATTATCTCTAGAAATCTATCCTCTTGTTGAGACTAGATAACCGCTGAAAATCGTGGTGGAGGGCCGACCGAATTCGATTTTAATCCAATTAACACGAATTCGTTTCAATTGGGATTTTTTTTTCTTGCTTTAACAATAGTTGGGATTGGTATTACTCCTATCGGAAATAGGATTGACTCGGATTCGAGCCATAACGGACATGGGAAGAGCTCGGCTCGGTATTGCTGAAAAAAGAGAGGAAGCAAAACCAAGCCAAGATGATAGGGAATTGGGGTCAACCCCTTCTTCTTGCGTTCTTGCGCCAAAGATCTTATCGTTTCCGAAAGAACTGGAGCTAGATATCTTTTCAATTTCCATTCAAGAGTTCTTATGTGTTTCCACACCTCGTTGAGACCTCAAACAATGGAAAAATTCCTTTTCTTAGGAACACATACAAGATTCGTCACTACAAAAAGGAGATTGGTAACCCCACCATTTTAACTACTTCATTTACGATAATCCAAAAAATTTGGAAAGAAAAAAATCAATTGGGGTTCAATTGGTCAAATTTAGGTGAAATTGAAAATTTCAATTGAAGACGAATTCTTTCCTATTTGATCATTTTTTTTTGCTTGAACAATAATTGTGGATTAGTATTACTTGATTATCAAAAAGAATTTGGAAAAAAACAATCAATTAGGGTTCAATTGAGCCAAATTGAAGTGAAATTGACAATTGCGTTAGTTACAATTAATTTGGTGACAATTTACATCTAAGTGTCCTATAAAGGTCCTCCCTCTCTTCGGGCCCTTTGGGCCCTCCGGTCGGGCGGCCCAATTATTAGTCCCATGTTGTATGGGTAATCTAAGATCCTGCAGTTAATAATTCTATGGGCCACTACACTTATTGCCTATTGGTTTTGAGTTGGATGCCCACATTCTAATATGGTATCATAGCAGGCTATTTGCGACGAGTCTAAAATGACTGCACTTTTACTCCGCGTTACCCGATTATATGTCCATGTGTTAGATCCAACGAGGCTACACGTGAGGGGGCGTGTCGAAATTATTAGTTCATATTGTATGGACAATCTAAGATCCTGCAGTTAATAATCCTATGGGCCACTCCACTCATTGTCAATTGGTTTTGAGTTCGATGCCTACATTCTAATACCCCAAATTTTGTAATGAGCTACTTACCTCTCTTGTTTTCAGCTGAAGCATCAGATATTCGTATTATTAGAGAAGCCATGAAAACAGCTTGAGAGAGAAACTGGAAAGTGATACTGCCATGGAAATCTGGTCAAATTAAGAAGAAAACTCTTTTTGGGGAAATCAAACCTAATTCCTCACGATTTTTTTTTAATGTGGAATGAAAGTAATCTCTAATTAAAATATAAGAACATATAATAGTTTATACATTAACAACTTAGGAGTTGGTCGGGAGCCTAGCAACAAATTGAACTCCAACCCCTATTTGAATTGTTACGCCTAATCTATGGAAGAAAAAATTACCTACTTTAGCATTAGCATCATGTCTAGTTAAGTAGTTTTTGAGCCTTTTCAAGAACTCAATAGTTTCCTCACCGAGTTCGCCTAATGTTGTGAAAGCCAAGGTACCAAAATTGTACCCATGAGTCGTACAAATGTCAAGATATTTGTTACACTTTCGCTCTACTGCCTTAGTCACCGCCTGTCCAGGTGTGAAGTGTTGTACCTCGCCGCCAGTGAATGGTGAAATACCAGTCACATCGAAACATATGTCACGGTAGTTGTCCCAATTGTAGACTAAGATGTCTGCAGGTCTGTAATCACCACCATCATGAGAAAGAAACCCCAAAGCCGCCTCAGTTTTGGCTTCCACCCCTGCTCTAAAACAAATGTCAACCATTGTGTCACGTACAAAGTCGTGTCGGTACTTGACACCAACACAGTTTGCGCAGTGCAGGGCATGATCACCATAGATGTCCATATCTTTGTTACTACAAAGAGAAAGGCTTACCCTCAACAAACAAAGGGACCCCAAGCCTATAGCCAAGAACAACACTGAATTGGCGAGGCCCAATTTTTTGACCAAGATCGTCTATAGGGATGGCTAACAGGTAGTCTTGAGCATGCTTGATCTTGTTGCTCTGCCATATAACCAAATCTCGCCTAGACATATTGTACTTTAAGGGCATCCCTTTACTTTGTTGAGTTGGTAACTTGTACAGTTGTACTGCTAAAATTGCTAACGGACCATGACGCGAACTACTCCAAGGGGATATATGTGGCGAAGAATTCTATTGGTACCGCCAATATCTAGCAGATAATCCCGCGTGGCACAAACTTTGGTGGACCCTTTCTTCATTTTTATTCACACAAATCAAAATAAATCAGTCACAAAGTACTAACCATTGGATCAACAGACGAGATTTTACTTTAGATTTCTGACGATCAGTATATCATTACTCATATGTGGCTCTACTGCTTGGACAGTCTATTTATTTTTCTTTCGTTTTTTTTTTTTTCATTTTTCCTTGTAGGAAAGGTTAAATCATACGGCTTCGACATTTCATCGAAAATCAAAAATACATATAAAAAAGGGATTTTTAATAAAGTGGCCCCCTTTTAAAATACGTTTTAGAAAATGACCCTATTTTTTTCGGAATTTATAATGTATACTCTGTTTGACCCGTTTTTTTTGGAAAAACAGTAAATGCAGTTAAGCGTACACGTGGCAGTTAACTATGGTAGTAAAAGAAATCTTAGTCCTCAAACTCGAGTTAATAGAGTTGACCTGGTGTAGTTGAAAAAGCAGAGGTACCGAAATACAACCAACTTTTCGTTTGGGCTTGTGAGTCTTATGGTAAGATATGGATGATCTCAAAAATCAATATCTAAACCTGATAACCGGAGTAGGATCACAAGTGATCAGTCCAAACACAAGACAAGTTTTGGTAAATCCCCTGGATGGATTATGGGCCAATTCGTCGGTTATGAATAACGTACTTCTTGTGTTTGCTTTAATTATATAATCAGAGATATAATGCAGAAAGTAAAGCACACAAGACACCAGAGATTTGTTTAACGAGGAAACTACGACTTGTAGAAAAACCTCGGGACCTCGTCCAGATTGAACACCGCACAGTACTAACTGTCTACAAACACTAGCCTACTATAAGACTTCGGTCTGGGATGTAGCAGAGACCAACTCCATCCCTCAAAGCGAATTGGCTATTGTCACACTCCTTACGTCTCTAGATCCCCACATATCGTCACGCACTTGATTCCCCTAGCTGACGTCTTTTACAAGCCTAGGAGTTGCTTTAACCGCTGTTAAACGCTTATGTCAATCCGGCTTTGCAACCTCAATTATCAACTGTATGTTTCGAGTTGTCCTTTTCAGTTTAACATACTTAAAGTGACTTCCTTCGGATTACTCCAGGTCATACGGAAATCTACTTACAAGCGGGGGCTGACAAGTAAAACCAAGTAAACTATGCCCAACTCGTCTCTACCTCAGCTATGAAAAGAATCACTTAAGAAACTTACACAACTCGAGCTAACTAGGTCTTACAACACCGTGTGGAGCCGTACGTTGCTTCAGTTAAAACCCTGTATGTAACGTATCAGTTCTTGAATGGCCTTATTGCAGAAGAGAAGGACCGTAGAATAGACTGTTAGGGCATTGTCCGGTCAAACCCACTAGCGTTGGTATGTCAAGCTAGTTGTCAGTTTTAGGTGTCAAAATTCAATTCTTGATTTAGCCTACTAGAGTTTAGATTTCGGAAATGGGATATAGACAGAGTAGTAGAG
>JAJJMA010184066.1:0-14512 GCA_023529015.1 Papaver nudicaule
ACTCAGTCGGAAATGTTAAATCATTTGAAGACGATTGCTGAGAAGTTGGTGGGACCAACCCCACGTGTTTATCAGAGGAGGACTGTGAATCCCAATCATGAAGGCTCCTTCAGAGTCGATCTTGATGCTAATAATGAACATAACACTCATAATGAAGATCATGCTCACAACGAGAATCATACTCGTAATAAAGATCGTGTTCATAACGAAGAGCATGCACACATTGAGCAAGAGAGGAACAAGCAATCTAACTATGTTACTATTGAATAGTTGGAAAGGCTCTTACAGACTCGTAAGAGAGATGAATCCTCGGATTTGTATCATCATCGATCTCCTTACTCGACTGATATACAACGGATTGCTCTTCCACGTGGGTATACTTCGCCTGTTTTCTCGTTATTCAATGGTAGTGGTAACGCCCGAGAGCATGTCTCTCGTTTCTTGGAGTCATTGGGAGAGAAAAAATCTAATCATGTTGTACGTCTCAAGGAATTTTCGAAGTCTCTGACTGGAAGAGCATACATCTGGTATAATAACCTCAAGCCTAATAGTGTAGCAAGCTGGGAGCAGATGATCAATATATTCTACAAGAAATATTTTTTCGTTTCTGAAGAGATCACTCTTGCAGATCTGGGAAGATTGTTTCAAAGGGGTAATGAACATCCAAATGACTACGTACGAAGGTTCAGAAATCAAACTCTTGACTGTCATGATCCAAATGTGACCGAAGCACAATTAGTAGAACTTTGTATTAATGGAATGCTTCCTGTTTATAGAGCCTTATTAGAGAACCTGCGTTTTCAATTATTCAATGAACTACATGATGCCGCTAAAAGGTCAGGCAATACTGCACCTGCTTTGCTCGACAGAACAAAGTCATTCAAGAATGACGAAGGCACTCGTCGGAATACTCGTGGTGACAAGCATTTTTTCTGATAAGCCTTTCAACCCCCATAAATCTGCTGTTGTTGCGACTGAGGGAAGCAAGAGAAAGATCCAGGCTCATAATTCTCAATTACCCAAGCGTCCCGCTCGTGAACAAGGGAATGGTGAACCAGAAGCACGTGGGAAAGGTGAACGTCCACAACCCCCAGATTTTCCTTGTTCCTATGAGGAAGTGTTAGAATTGCTAGAAGCTTGGATTCAAGATGATGCTATGAAGTTTCCTGCTATCAAAAGAGAACCAACTGCTCAAGACAGGGAAAGCCCTTAATACTGTCATTTTCATAGAAGTGTAGGACATTCCACACGTGATTGCAAGGCTCTCAAGTGGACATTCAAAGAGAAGATTGGGGCTGGTGAGCTTGATCTGGGGACTGAGGGTGTAAACAAGAACCCTCTCCCACAACATCATGTTAGGAGTTTCACGACTTGTGAAAGACCTGTGGGCCAAGTGGCAACATATCTAATTGAGAACTTATCTGAACTTTTACATTTCTCGGAGGCGCAACGCAAAGAAACCTTTACTACTCTTAATCGCATCTACTTTGATACGTGCATCACTCCCCCTGATGAAATCTTGGAAGTGGCTCTCACATCAGATGATCCAGAGATGAAAAAGATCACCTTTACTGACGACGATATGATAGCAAGGGAGGGGCGTAATCGTCCTCTCTACGTTACTACCAACATTAAGAACTCAGAGTTTAAGAGAGCTCTAGTTGATACCGGAGCTTATGTCAATATTATTCCTCTCAAGACTTTGAGAAGTGCCAGGGTTTCAACATCCCTCATCGTTCATCACCCGACTGTCATTCACGACTTCGAAGGCAACGCTAGTGATACTTATGGCCATGTTACTCTAGATTTGAAGGTGGGACCAGTCTTGTCAAAGGTAAAGTTTCACATAATTGAGAAAGAGCCTAGCTACCATATGATCTTAGGGCGTCCCTGGTTACATGATCACAAGTTCGTGCCCTCTAGTTATCATCAGTGGGATTGTTTGAAGGAAAAGTTATTCGTATTGCAGCATCTCAATGTCCTTTCTCGCCGGTGTATAATGCGACTTTCTTTGAGCCGAGAGATGTCACTCCTGACCCACCCAGCAAAATCTACAGCACTCATTTGCCTACCTGGGCATCTATTAAAGATGCTGAAAGATTGCCATCACCAACCCCTGTTATAGACAAATTTCACAAGAATACTGTTCCTGCGAAGTGTCTCAAGCGCAGTGCTATTGATAATATCCCTCAACATTCTCACACTAAGAAAGGTACAAATTTTTTAACAAGTTATGACACTAATGGTAGAGTTATCTACCTACGTCGTCGTAGTTGTTTGCAATTAGCAGGGGAGGAAGGTGGAAAGCCTCCCCGCCAAGAAGAGTGTTCTCAGAGCTCGAAACAGTCTGAGGATGAAGTCCGTAAAGCTCCACCACAACTACAAGATGAGACAAATTCCACCATTGACTCACTTGAGACAGTCAACATTGGGACTAACGAGATTCAAAGACCCATTTTCATAAGTTCGTCGTTATCAACAGAGGAGCGTGAAGCTTTAGCGAAGCTTCTCAAACAATATCAAAATGTCTTTGCCTGGACCTACGAAGAGATGCCCGGCTTGGATAATAAACTGATTACTCATCACCTGCAAGTTTTACTTGGATCTAAGCCAGTTAAGCAACAACCAAGGCATTTCAGGCATGAAGTGGAAGAACAAATCAAGCTCGAGATTCAAAAGCTACTTACATTGAGATTCATTAAACCTATACATCATCTCACCTGGTTGGCTAACATTGTACCTGTCAAAAAGAAGAATGGTCAGATTAGGTGTTGTGTAGACTTTGGGGATCTAAACAAATGTTGTCTTAAAGACGACTTTCCTTTGCCTAACATTGATATGCTTGTAGATGCTACTTGTGGTCATGCCATGTTCTCGTTTATGGATGGCTATAGTGGTTACAATCAAATTAAGATGTTTGAAGGTGATGCTAATAAGACTGCTTTCCGAACCCCGATCGGAAATTTTCATTATATTGTGATGTTGTTTGGTCTTAAGAACGCGGGCGCAACTGATCAACGAGCTATTACAGTTATATTTCATGATATGATGCACAAACAGATTGAGGATTATGTTGATGACATAGTAGTTAAGTCCAAAACTCGAGCATCTCATTTGGATGTTCTCAAACAAGTCTTTGAAAGATGTCGAGAGTATAAACTTAAAATGAATCCATTGAAATGTGCCTTTGGTGTTTCTTCTGGGAAGTTCTTAGGGTTCCAAGTAACTGAGGAAGGTATTAAGGTTGATTATGCTAAAACACAAGCCATCACCACGATGCCACCACCTCGATCTGTTAAGGAACTCAAGAGCTTTATAGGGAAAGTATCTTACATTCGTCGCTTCATACCTGGCCTAGCACAACTCATTGTTTCATTTCTTCCTCTACTTAAGAAGGGCGTGGAGTTCAAATGGTCGTTTGTCCAAGAAGATGAGTTTCGCAAAATCCAACAATTGTTGCTATCTCCTACTGTCATGAAAGAACCAGTGCAAGGACGCCCATTGCTCTTGTACACGGCATCAAGTGAAACTGCCATAGGCGCCTTACTTGCTCAAGAAGATAAAACTGGTACTGAGTATCCCATTTATTACATCAGCCGCACATTGAAGAATGCAGAGCTCAGGTATCCCAAGGTTGAAAACGCATGCTTATCTCTGGTTTTTGCTATTTAGAAGTTCTGACACTACTTGTTATCAAATAGAGTAGTACTCATAGCAAAAGATGATCCCATCTGATTCCTCTTGTCAAAGCCTGCTCTCTTAGGAAGACCTGCTCGCTGGTTACTTCAAATGTTAGAGTTTGATATAGCATGTGTTTGACCTAAGGGTGTGAAGGGGCAAGTTGCTGCAGACTTGCTTGATGCTTTTCCTGGCAATGACACTATTATCCTGCATGAAGATGTGCCGGGTGAATTCCCTGAGGTCTCTCTTGTCCATGAAGATACGTGATTATTATATTTTGATGGTTCTGCTATATGCCGAGTAACAATTCGGGAGGAGCTGGTATAGTATTAGTATCTCCTAGTGGTGAAGTCTTCTCCCATTCATTCAAGCTGGATTTCAAGTGTACAAACAACTCATCCGAGTATGAATCTTTCTTACTGGGTTTGGCACTAGCTAAGAAAGCAGGTGCAACACACCTTGAGATTAGGGGTGACTTGAAATTGCTTGTGAACCAGATAAATAGAGTGTTCTCTCTCAAGGAAGTCACCCTGGCTCCATATAGAGCTGAAGCTCAGAAGCTGTTGTCTCACTTTGCTAATGCAAAGATTATACACATAGGTCGTACTAATAATCGACATGGTGATTGTCTATCCACTTTGGCTTCTAAGCTACAATTCGAAGGAGAAGAGACGACCTTGACTGTCCAAAGACGTACTCTGTCGTCTACATGGTTGACGCAGAATGATGAAGAAGAAAATGATTGGAGATCTCCGATTATCAGTGAATTAAGTAGATCACCTCATGAGAGGAAAATCAGTATTAAAGACTTGAAGAATTTCTTCTTACTTCATGGAGTGCTCTACTATCGAACCCCTGATGGCTCTCTCTCGAGGTGCATAAGAGAAGCAGAGGCACAACAACAACTTCAACGCATTCATGGAGAAGTGGTGGCCAAACTTCGGTAGTTACTATCTATAGAAGACTACAACCCCTTGGGCTTTACTGGCCTACCATGGAATCTCAGTCACGATCTTTACAAGAGTCATGTTCAAGTTGTCAAGCCTCTCCACATCAGTCGGAATCCCTCATGGTGCTGCACACCCACACTGGGGACTGGCGTGAACCTTTCATCTGGTACTTGCGGGATAATGTCTTACCACCAGAGAAGCGTATAGCTGCTAAGTTGGAACGCCAAGCCAAGAGATTGTCTTTCATGAAGGCATATTGTATCGCAAGAGTTTTGAAGGAGATTTGCTACGCTGTTTGGAAAACAATGAAATTCCCACTATTCTCAAAGAAATGCATGAAGGGGAACACCAAGGAAAGAGAAAGTTGTTTTTACAAATTCATGAGAAGTGTTATTGGCCAACCATGGAGGACGATGCTGCTACTTATGTTCAGAAATGTCGTCACTGTCAGATTCATGGCAATTTGATTCATTCTCTTTGCATTCCGTTGCAATCAGTAAGCAGTCCTTGGCCTTTCTATAGTTGGAGACTTGATATTATTGGCAAGATCAATCCCTCTTCATCGAAACAGCATGAACACATAATAACAGCTACTGAGTACCACAGTAAATGGGTGGAGGCGATTCCACTCAAGAAGACTAAGGGTGTGAATATTGCAGAATTCATCAAAGAGCACATCATTTGTAGGTTCGGTATTCAGAAACACATAATTACTGACAATGGCACCCCTTTCGCTAACAAAGATGTTGCGAAGTTACTCAGACGGTATGGTATCAAGCATATCTTATATACGCCTTAATACCCCCAAGGAAATGGGCAAGCAGAAAGTACCAATAAGACTTTGATTCGGATTCTTAGTCGAATTGTGCATGATAATCCTAGGACATGGCATGAGCAACTTCCCATGGCTCTATGGGCGTATCGAACTTCGTCAAGGTCCTCCACAGGAGTTTCACCATACTCACTTGTATATGGTGTTGATGCAATCGTTCCAGCTGAAATTCAAATTCCTCCGGCACGTATTGCAGCAGCTAGTGGAGTCAAATAGGACTCTGCTGAGGTGTCTAAGTCTAGGATAGCCGAGTTGGATGTGCTAGATACCAGGCGAACCAAGGCAGAACAACACATGGATATATATAAACAGAGGGTTGCAAGAGCATACAACAAGATGGCGAAGCCTAGAACTTTTCAAATTGGTGATATAGTATTGAAGACTGCAAAGCACATTCAACAAGATCATTCTGCACCAAAGTTCTCTCCTAACTGGGAGGGGCGTATATAATATCAAAGTCAGCGTTTAGTGGGTACTACAAGTTAACAGACATGGATGGTGAGCCTATAGGCAAGGTGATTAATGGCAAATGGTTGAAGAAGTATTATATTTAATTCTCATTTTTCTTTTTGTAATTTATGCATTCCTCCAAAACAATGTGATCGTCATCACATTCGCGAAATCACATTTTAGCATTTCACATACATAAAAAAAGTTTTAATCCTAAAGCCTTACTTATTGTTCTCAAGAAATAAAAAAATAGTGAATCAGCCATTGTTTCATTCTCAATCATCTACTCAAAATAAAATCAAAAAAAAATAAAAAAAACTAAGGAAAATCACTCAGTAGTGGTTGTTGTTTCTGGAGGGAAGCAGCTACCTTTTGGTCGAACTCCTCTTGCCAAGCAGCCAATTTCTCAGCCATCTCTTTGACTCTTGATGTTTCCTTAGACAATGCCTCTCTCTCTTTCTCAATTTCATTTGTGCTGGGACTGCAGCTGTACCCACGACTTCCCATTTTCTTTTGAGGTGTTGAGGCCTTGACGAAGCCATGCTACGTTAAACTGAAATGATTCACTTGAGGACACTATGCCTTCCCAGTCTTCAACTATTTTCTTAGTGATCTCTTGTGGTGTCTTCGTAACCATATCGTTAACCATATATAATAAGGGAACAATAAGAGACTCAAGGTAAGGGACATACTGTACTACTTCTCCCATATAGTGGTGTACAAAGGAGCAAAGTGAGACGGAACACTAAAACCTCCTACTAGTTGATGGTCTTCATATGCGACCATGGGACGTTCGAACGGAGAGCGGCATAAGGGTAGTCAGGCACAGCCATGTTAGTTTCTTTCTCAATTGTTTTTCTTGGGTCGGTCTGGATACTCTCACTTAGCAAGGAATGAGTGAAATTGACAATAAGATTAGCATCCGGGGGTTGCTGATGAACTGCAGTACTAATAGGTATGTCGTTATTCTGAGGTGATTGATTCAAGAGATCAACATCGTCATCGGTTCCAATTTCTTCGAAAGACTCAACGTTTCCTTCTCCGCCCAAGTTGATATTTTCGATACTCGTATCATTATACTGGAACACAACGACAAGTTAGTGCTCACATTTAAAAAAAAAGGCTACAGAAAGAAAATGTATAAACTCAAATAATGGAGGATGGATAGAGGAGAAGACTGTCATGGCACATTTCAATTAACTCAAATCTTCCATGCTTAAAGCTACAGAAGTATAGCTTTAGCTTACATTTTTCAATCACCTCGAAGACATTATATACAATTTCACACACACAAAAAAAAAATGTGAATAATGACAATTTAAAGTCTGGATTTGTAAACGTAGTTCACACTTTATAGTAGTGGTGAATTTGACATTTTTCGAGTTGGAGACAACACATAGGCAGCTCTACAAACATGGTTATGTTAGCGGACAGCCCCGTAATGGTGGATAGTGTACAAATACTGATGCTGGTTAAATTTAGAAGAAGACCATTAACTCAAATTACAGAGCTTGTAACTAATATAAGAAGACTCCTTCTCATTGATTAAGCTTTCATCTCTAGATTTATTTCAACTACAAAGCACATCCATCCAGTTAAGTATGTAAGTGTCTGTGCGCTTACCCCAATACAGCAAGAGCGAGGTTGAAAGTGGAAGTAACTAGACGCACTAGTGCTAATCAATATTGAAGTCATCACATGCTCTTGTCTAATATTCTACTATCAAGAGCAACTAATGTCTACAGAGTTATGCATATACTAGGATAGCATTAGTGGGCATATTAAAATGTATCACTAACCTTAATGGGTATTATAAGATTGTTAGTTCTCTGACAAGATGGATTGGGAATTATGGCGTCCGAAATTCAACATGGAAAATTTTACCAATGCAACGATTAAGAGGAAAGTAATAGAAACTAAATACAAAGCTTACTTCAGTTGCAAGAGTGAATTGGTTGTGAACCCCCTCGTTACTGCGCAGAACATGGCAATTTCGATAAAGACTTTCATCTGATTCTTGGGAGTCGCTGGCGCGCGCACGGACTGGTCTTTCGACCTGTGTATGATGATTGTTGTCGATTAGCTAATTATTTAGTTATTGATTAATTAAGAAATGCAACATTACACAAGCAATGGGTTGTTAAACTATATATATATATATATATATATATATACACTGAGATCATGTTTGAGAGCTTGCGTTTAGCAGGGATAGCTCTAAACCTCACTAGTTCTGATACTTCCCGCTCAGAAGGAGGACCGCGTTCTTCTGGGATCTGATTCAAGAACTCTTCGATGTGCTGTAATTGAGCTTTCCAGAAATTCCTCAGATCCATTGATGTATAGAATTTTCTACCCACAGGAAGCATTGGAATACTCTTTTATGTGTCAAGGACAGCATCTAACTCGCTTTTCAAATTATTGGCAGATGGCTTCTTGATTCGACGACGACATGGGACATTTTGATCAAATCCAAATTGCCTGGCTATTCTATCGACATTATAAGCCTCTGTTGATAAGTCACCTACACCATTCACACTCAGAATGAACCCCGGGGTACAACTCAGTATGTATGTCACTTGTGCTTCATCTAAATTCTTATCATTAGCTCGAAGTATGACGTTAGGGTCACGGGTAAAAGTGCGAAGTTGGGAGGCGCCAGCAGGAATAGTTGTCCAAGGTCGAAAGATTATGAAATTCTCATCATCCAAGAAGTCGACGAGTTTTTTATGGATAGGGTGTTTTCCCAACCATATACATATCCTTGGCAAAGGCTCACCTTTGTCAGCAACTGGCAGAATAGTAGGAGAAGGTGCATAACCCTTAACATGTTCCCATAGCCACGCTTGCAAAAATATCAACGATGCATATGTAAGAACTTTAAAATGACCGTTTGACACTGTCATGTCGTCTACTAAGAGATCAAGGTGGGAATACAGTGTACCCAAGAACAAACAACCTACTGGGACGGTGATGCCTTGAGCCATCTTGATAGCCATAGGAGTTACATGTGACTTCATTCTCTCTCCGGCACAGTCTTCAAAAATATATCTCTTGATAGCCAAAGACATAAAAGAGCAGCAACACACGACACTCTTTAGATATCTGTGGAAGCAGTGGTTAATCGTTGCGACCTCTTGTACCAATAGTTAATCCACAAACGATAGCTATTTTGTTTCCCGCCTTTTTGGGCATGAAACTCATCCATCTTCTTCACCAGTGCCCGTCTCATCGACTCTTCGGCGTCAGTTAATTGAATACTAAGATCACCAATAATGGGTAGACGTCATAAAGCTACAACATCTTCAAGAGTAATTGATAATTCTCCCCAAGCACATATGAACGTATGCGTCGCAACTGACCATCTAGCAATCAAAGCGGTTAAACCAGATAAATCCTTCTTTATATTCAGTAAGCTAGAAGCCCGTATATCTCGAACAACTCTAGCTTTCCATAGAACTTGATATATATCTTTATCTCGCAGAAGAACACATACCCAGTCACCATATGTATTTTTTGGCCCTTGATGAGATTTGAACTCGATAGTCGATGAACGATAATCTCCTCTCGCTATACAGAATCGGATAACAGACGATGGAGTAATACGATGTGCTTGATTTGGAGGCGGAATCGTGATCATGAAATTGAAATCGTGATCACGCAGAAGAGGAATAGAATCACTTACCGATGCAAAATGATGGAATTTGTCTCGATGGTGGGGGTATATTTTTCTAATACATCAACATCAGAGGAGTGTTTCAAATGGTTGTTACTCGATTGACCATGAGTATTGATCGAATCGGTATCACTATGACGGGAAGACATTTCAAAGGCTATAGCAAAACAAAAAAAAAAAAAAACTATGAGATTTCTTTCCAAGTGAACAAGATCAGTGGAGGAAAGAACTAATATTGCTCTAAAAAGAAAAACTTGATTTTTAAATACTCACTTATAAAAAAAAAATCAAACTCTATTTTCTTTTTGTGCCTTGACGACCACCCAAAAAAAGAAAAATAAATAAATAAAATGTCGACCATATACAGTAAGTAGGGAAAGTTTCCCTTAAAGTCATCCATACATAGCCATATGCTTAGTATATAGTATGACTATATATGTGCCCATCGACAATAATTAAGAGTATATATATATTTTGGACCATATATATACAGACATTAATATATATAGATAGATATAGATATTATATATAAACATTAATTAATATCATATATTATGAATCAGACATATATCTTTGGGCCATATATAAGTAGAGACATTATTATATACTAGTCGGCAACCCGTGCTATGCACCGGGTAGGGTGATTGTTGCTGTTATGGTGTGGCGGGGCTCCGCCCCGCCCCGGTTTTTAATTGGAGTAATTCAATTGAAGGGAAAATATAGATTCTACTTATCAATAACCTCTATTTGATATCCTTCTAAGATATGATGAAAATAGATGTAAACATTAAATTTGGATTACAATTAGTATTTGATTTGTTCTTAGTATTACGATTAGTCATCTACCGCCTACAATGATGTTGCAGATTTACTAAGGTTTTAAAACAAATAACCATTAAATACTAAGTTTGAAAGAAAAAATAACGCTCATTAGACAAAATATAAATTGGTACCAAGAAATCCAAGAGATAAGTTGTTATTCAAAGCATAAGATCATAATTGTTGATTGGGAGTGGCGGGGCTACGCCCCGCCCCGGTCGTTCATATTCGATGAAACATGTCTTATTTAAAATGAAGCTAACCTACTCATAGTTCAAAACAGATTTGCAAGTTCAAAGGAGTGAGTTATACAAAATCAACCATTAGGGTTCAGGAGTTTCAAAGGATTGAGCAAATCACATGAGTATCTTACGCATTCATAAATAGTTGATGGTGCCATAAACTGATCAACTACCAACTACCATCATTTATACGACTTTCACCGCACACTACAGGATGTAAGCATTGCAATAATCCGAGATCGAGATCTCAAGAATTAGAGGACATTTGAAGAACCATTTAAAAACTGGCACAACAAATCTTATTATGGAGATTTACTCTGATGGATAACTCTAGTACCCAGATAAGAAAAGAACAATCGGAAAGTGAAAGCAAGAAAAACACCAAATTGGTTCATAGTCATACCTTGAAAATCTTAAATTTCTACATAACAACTTCTTTTATATGATTTATGTTCTCCAAATTTTCTGTCATTCTTGAAATCTGTCTAGGTTTGTTCCGGATAACAAAATTTTTGGAGGTTTCCAGAAGCTTTTAGTGGGAATCCAAATTTATGGGCGGAAGTGATTCATGTGGAAGGTTTTCAAATGAAGTTTCGGTTGATTCCAGGGAATGATATTTCTGAAGGGGATAGAACTATTATTTTTTCTGTAGTCTATACGATGTTTGAAATGCCTAGACTCGGGCTTAGCTCAGTTAATGTTACAATATGTACAACCTACAAATATTGTACACATGTAAGATGATAAGACACAAACACGTAATTGAATCACCGGATCCATAACAGCCAATACGTGGGTTCAAGCTCCATCTGTGGCCATCCAAATCTAACTCAATCACAAATGCTTTAGAAATGATTTTTCGCTTTCTGTTGCATCCTTGTCATTTTTCCCAAAAACAAAGCAAGCATATAACAGTCGTTTATCTGTCAATAAATATATTACCTGAAATGAGAAAATTAGACGCACAATACATTTCAGTACATAAATGATTTATGAATCATTTTCTGGGTTTTATTTGTTTTTCTACATTTTATAACATGTCAATAGATGTCAGCACCCCCACTACCTTCGGCATAAAATATTAAAAGACTAAAATGTTCCCGAATTCATGAAAATATCATACGAACTTGCTTCTTTTGAAACTGACCTTACTTACATAGACCTAAAGTTTTCTTAAAATGGCACATCAAGCATTTTTTTTTCTTACAGTTAAAAGCGTTATATTTCTTGAAATCATTGTCAATAGGATGGTTAAATAATACATTCTACACTGTCAAATGTTAATTACGCTTTCAAACTCGCGTGCATCCATGCTGGTCAGCACTCCGTTGACTAATCTTACTCTCCCTTCCAACCTTTTGTACATAAGACGATCATGAATTCGCCGAAATTAGACCATATCATCAAAACACAAACACGGATAATTTAAAATCACACAAATTACCATAACCTATTAAGAAACACATGAGTTTCAAGTGGAAAATAATCATAATTGCATAAGATTAAATCATGCTACAAAATGATGTTGATCAGTAGGAATCCCATACACTCATGTTCGGTAGAATTGGAATCAAAGTCCTTCCCAAGTTTAAAGCACATAGTATCATTTAACCGTATTGTCTAACTGTTGTTGGGTTAGTATATATATACATCCAATATTATACTTCCAAAAGTAGTCTAGATTAGATGTACATACACTAACACATTTCGGTTAATAACCGTGCCTTTCATTACATACATTGTAGACCATTACCATATTCTATACTCTTCTGGACTTATTGCCATCGGTTAATAAGATATGAATTTACAACACTCAAAAATGTCAACAACGGCAGCTGAGCTCCTTTGAGAAGATCAATGGATTATTTGACAATGTCCCAGTCTTTGTAGTTAAATTATCATAGAATATGATATTAAAAAGATGCTTGAAAATTACTAATAAATTTCTAATCCAAAATCATTGGAATTCGATAATTAATCAAAAAATAGTAAAATAGTAGCACATAAATTGTATTAGTTTGAAAGCCTTTCAACGGCTAGTGCTCCCTGGTTATAGATAGGTTATTAACTCCAACATCGTTGCATGCATGGCTTACTCCAAGTGAACGAAAATTCAATGGCATAATGGTTTTCACGATACTTGTTCGGTGGTCTACCAAATAAAAAACCTAACCGAGCTCACCCTACTATCCTATATCAACGTGCCATAAATAGCTTGCCTTCTTCTCAGCTAGACCGTGACCACCTTAGTATCTGCAGGTGTATAGAGGCAAGCAAGTTAATACTATGGTACATGGAAGCTGACAGCAGACAATGATTTTTTTATTTTTTTGATGAAAGCAGACAATGAAAACTTAGTTGCAGGTCATTTCATTTATGCTATTATTTCAACGTCATGTTGCAGGTCATTGCGTTTTTTGGTTTCATATCTCTGGAGGTTATTGGTTTCAGGAGAGCTTAGCTGCAACACTTATATATGATTTCCTACCCTGATGATAACTCTTTCCATGCCTGTCCATGCAAATGTACAATGCACGCAAACCATACTGGTTGAAAATAATTGTTGCTATTGTCCAATAATATAAGTCGATTATAAGAATCGGTTGTTGTTGTGCAACCTAAGTGCCGATTCTGGGTTGCTTTATTTTAGAATTTTTTGGACTGGAATCGACCGCTGTGTCGCGAAATATGAACTGATTCTGGTTTTACTTCATAATCGGATTCCCAATTAATACAGAATTTATCTATATAATCGGTACTTATATCGAGAAATATGGACCGATTGTACCAAAATCGGCACTTATGAAGATGTATATGGACCGATTGTACAATAATCGGTTCTTAGGAGCACCAAAATTCACCGATTCCAATTGAAAAAAAAATACTTTTTTTGTTTTAAAAAGAACCAAAATCGGTAGTTATGCCTAGAAATATAAACCGATTCTGGTTTTACTTTATAATCGGTATGTATAATAACCGATAACCACCGATTATTGTTCTTGTTAAAATGAAGAACAATCGCCTGATATGATGGCCAATATACGCCGATTTTGGGAAACAAACTACTTAGTGATATTATATTTATGGTGGGAGGAGTGGAGGCGGCGGTAGTGGAGGAGGCGGTGGTGGTGATTTTTTTTTTATTCTTTGTTTAGTTGGGTTAATGAAATATATGGAGGAAGATGGTGGTGGTGGTGGTGGTGGTGGTGGTGGTGGTGGTGCTTGAGGCGGTAGTAATGTTGGTGGTGGAGGGTTAATGAAGGAGGGGAAGATTATGGATATGGAAGTGGTGGTTATGGATATAAAATGAAATTAAGTTAGATCTGTAGTGAAGGGTAACTTAGTACATTCCTCATTTTTTGACATCCCATAGCAACTATCCCTAGATGGGTTTAAATTTTCATGGGGCCAAATACTCACTCATAGAGCCAAATTAATTAGGTAATTTATATATATATTACATTTTTGAATTTGGTCATAACTAAAGATAGCAAAATGAAATTTGTGTCCGCTAGCATCTTTTCTTTAACAAAAGCAAAGAAAGGGAAGAGGTAATATGGGTCACATGTTAGCTAGACCATACTTATACGACATCTCATTCTATGTATTCTAATTAAGTCCCCATGCCGATTCATATTGAGTACATATGTGTGCGTTTACCACAAGTACTCATCATACAACAAGGGATTGTTCTATGTTGAGTAGGGGACTTAATGTTGATGGTGGGTTTTAAACGCACTCCATAGATTAGATCATACCCATGGATTTACTAGCTACAAGGTCTCCTTCTAGTGGCAGCTAGTCATGTCTCATACGTGTGTGTGTGTGTGTGTGTGTGTGTGTGTGTGTGTGTGTGTGTGTG
>JAJJMA010184101.1:0-13532 GCA_023529015.1 Papaver nudicaule
TGTAAGGGTAGAAAATACCTATCCGATATAAAAGCATCTTAGATGGGCTGTTGTATAAAAAGGATGCAGCCGAGATGTCCTGGATCAACGAGTAGCACAGAAGGGCGATATAAGAATGAGCGAGTATGGTACCAGCGAGTAGGGCATCAGCGAGTAAGGTGCCAGCGAATGAAAGACCTGTCGCCAATTGTTAGGTGAAAGTTAGGTGATAGTTAGGTGAGCATTCAAGAGAAGTCAGAACGGATATATTGTCAGGTTGACTAGTTGACTCAGTGGAAGACACGTCATCAACCTTATCTCCAAGAAGATTCTCTCGTCTATGTTTGTTAAGTATGGAATGAACTCGCCGAGGTATGTGTGTCGGCGAGTCATGACAAAAAGTGTCAGTCTAACTTTGTTTGTATTAGCTGTTTACCACCATGTAAAAGGTCTATAAATAGTGAATTAACCAACTGAGAAAGGGGTTGGACACATTTGGGATTGGTCTGGAGAGAGGAAAAGTATCCTACTTGCTCTCTACAGCCCAAGACTAAAGTTAGGGTTCTTGCTTAAGGAACAAAACATAAAGATTAGCAAGGTAATGGAGTGTTGTAATCATACTTATAATAGTGGAATCCTTGGATGTAGTCCTTTCTTATGGGCGAACCAAGTAAATCAGCTTGTCAAGTATCTCTAACTCTATCTCCTTTATATTTCTTATGATATTGGTATGGATGTATGCTTGGGGAATGATTGTGTGTGTGTTGGTGTATCATATTTGGGTGTACTGTGTGAGATCTAACCATTGGGATTTTACACAGTTACATTTTGGCGCTAGAAAAGGTTTCGAACTTGTGAAATTTTTTGATCTGTTCTCTTATACTTGCTCTGTTGAAAGTATCATATGCTCTTTTGTTTCTATAAATAGTATGATATAATCGCCGATAAGGTCATCATCTCTCTGCTATATCCATTTAGAGACATTCTGCTTACTGTTACTTTTCTTCCTTTCTATATACGGTATGATTCACATGTGATTGAACTCGCTGGAGGTGTGTTAGTCATTTTACTTGCCATATAAGGAGATTATGATTACTGTGTAGCATTTTCAGTATGATTCCTGTCTTATTTTGTTTAACATGGTATGTCTTATGGTTTATGATTTGAGATGTTGCTATATGCTTTCAGTTTCTATATATAGTATAGCGTATGAGTTTTCAGGTCGCCGTTATGTCTTAGAAACAGTATCATACTATTTATAGCAGCTATATTCGCTGTATAAGAGTTTTTCATGATTTCCTCTTCACTTCGCCTTATAAGGCATGTCATCAGTTTTGTTGCAATGGTTCTCCTGGGCAACTTTGCTAAAAATGGAAAAGTTAGGGCATTTTTGGTATGTTCTAGAAGTAGATTTGGGTTTCAAAAGGCATCTTATACTATTTTGAGAAATCTTGCTGGATTAGGTACTGTTCCAGTTATGTACATGAAGGTTGGTCGGTGTGTTACGATAGTTTCATCACATATTTCACTTTTCTCACATGAGCAGTAGGAGAGCCAGTCGTTTAGATGAAAATTGTCATTTTTGGTCGGAGTTTTTCAAATATAGATATATATTTCCGGCAAAAAGAGAGTTAGTTCCATGCTTAGTATGAACTTCAGTTTCATAAAGAAAATTACATCCTAAAAGCTTATTAAGCTGTTCTTTGAGATATTGGTCGTACTATCATTTTGATTTCAAAATCACAATCACATAGAATGTTTTGCAATTTTCGTCATGCTTAGATCATCATCTGTACATCACGTGATGTAAAGCTGTCCTTTTTTGGTATTTCATTCATCAATATTCTGAAAAGTAATCCAACTAACTTATTTGGCATTTACCCACAGTACTAACAGAGCAATACTGTCAGGAAGTGTGTTTGTCTTCTTTTACAGTATCTCGGCGAATGGGTCCTAGAGGAAGAAGTGATAAAGCCCCGGCGGGTAAGCCTCCTCGACACCCTATGCTTCCTACACCGGCGACACTCCCAAGTGGTCATAATACTAGAAGCAGAGCAATGGAATTAGCTGGACCAGTGGGTCCTAATGTGGCAAGTTCATCTCGTCGATCACCTATCCAGCGAGTGGTCCGCCAAGAAGTGGTTCACATGGAGGATATTACTCGTTTTGAGAATGCAGATAGGTCGCCTGAACCTAATCCAATGCTAACGAGAATCAGTAGTGCAATAGAAGCAAATGCTCACGGCGAGCAGGTTGGTGATGGAAGATTTACCCTGGGAGAAACATCGAATGCAGGAGGAACAGCTCAGAATGCAACTACAGTAGGAGCAGTGGCAGCCCACATTCAGCAACAATTAGTACAGGAGGCTGGCGAAGAAGCACTTCACGCGGCAGAAGAAGTTCCAGCGGTGGTAGCAGAAACCCCACAGGCAGCCAGTAGAAATGATGCAGTATTAGTGCCAGGAACAACTGTAACTCGCCCAGTAGTAATAGCAGATAACACCGGATCCACAAATACTACAGAAACATTGCTGAGGCAAATTCTTGAGGCCAACAACAGGCAGGCTAGTCAGTTTGAGAGGCAAATGCAGTTGCAAATGGAGACAGTACTTCAGAGCCATAGAGAGTTGATGGCGGCACAGAACAAAGGTCAAGGGTCCCACTCGCATTCAACTCGTCATGCGCATTCCTCTCGTCATGGGTCCCATACCCATACATCTCGCCAAGAGTCTCATTCCCATACACGTTCATCTCGCCGAAGGGAAAAGAGTGGAACTAGCTCGCCCGAAATTTCAGACTCATCGGCGAAGTATGACGAAAGAGGCAGGAGGATAAATTTACCTGGGAAGGATAAAGATCGCAGTAGCTCCAAGCGAAAGACCAAAGTAGATAAGGAGATGAAGGAGGACCTGCGCCGACTAAAAAATAAGGTGGAAGCGTTAAGTGGGTCTTCGAGAGAATCGAGGTATAAGGTTGCACTTATAGAAGCACAGAAAACACCTTTTCATGATTGTATTACACAGGGGCGCATATCTCCCAAATACTCTCCCCCAAAGTTTACTTCTTTCTATGATGGAACTGGAGATCCTACACAGCACTCGAAAGCTTACAAGCGAGATATGGCAGCTTGGGTAGGGTCGGACCCCATAATGTGTATGGCGTTTCCTGCTACACTAAAAGACGAAGCCCTGGCCTGGTTTGACGGGCTGGAGGAAGGAAAAATCAAATCCTATGAGAAGTTAGAAAGCAGATTCTTGCATGCTTTTATTCAAAATAATAGAGGCCGGCCAGGCGTGGAAAGATTGTTCAATGTTAAGAGAAGACCCTCGGAGACTTATAAAGTTTTTATTACAAGATGGAGAAAAGCAAGTGGCGAGGTAGGATCAGAAGTTACTGAAAAGGAGAAAATAAGATCATTTCTTAGTGCTATGGAGACTACTGACCAGTTGTACCAGAAGTTGTTTTGGAACATGCCACAAGATTTGCTGACCTTGAGGGCGATGCAAGATGAATGGTTAAGTTTTGAAGAAATTAGAGAAGAGGAGTTGCGACTAAAGAAGGAAAGAGCAAAACAAATTCACTCGATCAATAGCTTATCGCCGGAAGATCAAGAAGAAATCAAAAAAGAATGGTTGAAGGCGGAGCAGAGGAAGTCGGCGCAGAATCCCTCCTCGGCGATAGTAGTTTCCGAGGCAGGAAAGCAGCAAGTCACAGCCGAGCAAAATTGGAACTCTCAGAAGCGAGGAAATTATGATGGGCGAGATAAGCAAGACAACAGGGGAGGCAATTACGGACGAGGAGGAAGAGATAATCGGCGAAATGGGAATGGAGACAGAAGATACAATGGAGATAATAGAAAGTTTGGTAGAGGCAACCAGCAACCTTTCCAAGATGCTACTTTGCCCAAATTGCGTGTTTCTTATACAGATGCATTTGGTCAGATTGAAAGTTCAAACTGTAGGGATGATATCCGCTATCCTTACAACAGAGGAAACCCAAGGGTCCCGCCAGCCAATACTAATTCATTCTGCCAATTTCACCAGTTTCATGGCCATACAACTGAGAATTGTACTGGCGTGCAGCAAGAAGTCCATCGATTCGTCAGCATGGGGAAATTTCAGGATTTCCTAGAATTACCGCCGCCACCTCCTCTCCTGGTTCAGCCAATTCAGGCTATCCCAGCACATATTCCAAATGTGTACGAGGTAAAGGTTGAGCGAGATTTGATGGAGTTGGATTGTTTTTCCATTGTACACTCAAAAATCACTAGAGATGAGTTTCATGATAATGTCATGTCTCGAGTCCATAAGCGAGATAATATGGGAAATGAGATCTGTAGTGTCGCCGTTAAGCAAGAACCGCTGCAGGAATGGATGAAAGCATGTGTTGGGTTCTCCGCCGAAGAAATTCCGCCAGAAGGAAGGAATCATAACAATCCTTTGGTTCTTACCATTCAGGTGGAGGGGTTTAGGCTGCCCAAAGTGCTCATTGACCCGGGAAGTTCTGTGGACATCTTATTTAATAATGTCTTCGAGGCAATGAAGGTAAAGGATAATAAAATCCCTTCGCCGACAGTATCTTCTTATAACATTTATGGGTTCAATGGTATTGCTTCTAAGCCTAAAGGAGAAATTGAATTTAAAGTCAAAATCTGTGATGACTATTTCTTGAAAACTACCTTTTGTATTGTGGATGTTGACTCGCCGTATGCGGCAATTTTGGGAAGACCATGGCTTCACAGTCTGAAAGGGGTTCCTTCTACTTATCATCAGCGCTTAAGATTCCCAACACCATTTGGACTCGCCGAGTATGTAGGAGATTTAGCAGTGGCCAAGGCGTGCAACTCGGCAGATGTACAGATGCGAGAAAATCGAAAAGTGAAAATTGCAGAGAAAAAGAAGCTCGGCAAGGAAGCGAAATTGTCACAAGAAATTCTAGACTTTATCGCCAACCCAGCCACATATGTGCATTCAGTAAATTCGGTGGAAGACTCGGCGAAATCTGGAGATAAGATCTTATAGCAATTAAAGGAACCATCGCCGATGGGAGAGCCCGAGTTACATTTCACGGCGGTGGAACCTACAAAGGACGTTAATATCGGCGATGAACAGGAACCAAAGATGGTAAAAATTGGTACTCTATTAACTGAAGACGAATCGGCGAAGTTGCTAGCACTACTCAAGGAGTATGTTGATGTCTTTGCTTGGGGCATGAATGAGATGCCAGGGATCGACCCGGCGATAGCGTGTCACAAACTTGATATTGATCCAAAGGTCAGACCATTCAGGCAAAGAATAAGGAAATTGGCCCCAGCTTACAAAGAGGCTGTGGAGGCAGAAATTGATAAAATGAGAGCATCTGGTATAATAAGACCAGTGCAATATCCACAGTGGATAGCCAACATGGTGGTGGTACCAAAGAAAAACAAGGGAGTAAGGATCTGCATTGATTTTAGTGACCTAAACAGAGCTTGTCCCAAGAATAGTTTTCCATTGCCGAGTATTGATCAGACTGTGGACGCTACATCAGGACATGAGTTGCTGTCATTTATGGATGGTTATTCAGGATATAACCAAATACCTTTGGCGGAGGAAGATCAAAAGCATACAGCTTTCTTCTCCACTAAGGGGTTATTTTGTTACACTCGGATGCCATTTGGATTGAAGAATGCTGGCGCTACTTATCAAGAGATGGCACAGAAAATGTTTGAGAGATGGATTGGGAAGACGATGGAAGTCTATGTCGACGACATGCTTGTCAAGAGTAAGAAGAAACAAACTCATGGGGAAGACCTAAGAGAAATATTTAACCATATGCGTGTTACTAAGCTCAAAATCAATCCAGCAAAATGCGTTTTTGGCGTGACTTCAGGAAAGTTCTTGGGATATGTCGTCACCAAGAAGGGAGTGGAAGCTGATCAAGCCAAGGTTAAAGCAATCATAGAGATGCCCTCGCCGGTTACTGTAAAAGATGTTATGCGACTCAATGGGACTTTGGCGTCTCTTAACAGATTTATTTCCAGATTCTCCGATAAGTGCAAGCTGTTTTTCCAGACATTGAAGAAAGGAGAAAAGTTCAACTGGACTGAGGCACATGAAGCCGCATTTCAGGGTATTAAAAAGTATCTCGCTACTCTCCCAGCCATTCAGCCACCCGAGCACGGCGAGGAACTCAGGGTATATCTCGCCGCTACACCTTTTGCCATAAGTGCAGTACTTGTAAGAACCAAGGGTGGTGAGACACCTATATACTATATCAGTCGAACGTTACAAGGAGCAGAGAAGAACTACACCAAAATAGAGCAGTTGATTCTGGCTTTAGTTTTCGCATCCCAGCGATTGCGCCCATATTTCCATGCCCATCCTATTGTGGTCCTCACTAAAACTCCAATAGAGTCTATCTTGCACAGCTCTCAGCGAGTAGGACGCATTGCCAAATGGAATCAACAAATTGAGCAATTCGGCGTGCAATATGAAATACGTACAGCTCAGCGGTCTCAAGTCATAGCAGACTTCCTCGCCGACTTCCCGATAGATGAAGAAGAAGAGATAGAAGAAATCCCATCCTCCTTGGATGAGCAAGAGCATGAAGTACCCGATTTATTGAAATGCGGGCCTGATGGATGGGAGGTTTATGTGGACGGTTCGTCGAATAAAGAAGGAAATGGAATTGGAATTGTTCTTATCTCGCCGAAAGGTGCAAGAATAGTGCATTCGCTGAGACTAGAATTCCCGGCGACTAAAAATGAGGCAGAATACGAGGCAGTCATTCATGCAATGCGGATACTCATCGAAATGAAAATTAGCAATGTTAGATTGACAAGTGATTCCCAGCTGGTGATTCGACAAATATCTGGACAATACCAGACAGCAGACCCGTCTATGCAGAAGTACCTAAAACTTGCTAGGGAGTATGCCCAGAGGATTACAGGTATCAAGTTTCGCCACATCTGCAGAAAAGATAACAGGCACGCCGATGCATTGGCGTTTATCTCCTCTATGATGACGGACCCAAGTGTTCCTTCAATAGCTATTGAAAGGGTAATGCAGCCATCAGTAACAGCACCAAGGCAATGGGAAGTATTAACAACAAGTGTCGAAGAATCAGCAGAAATAGATTGGAGATCGCCGATACGGTACTACTTGGACCACTTAACTTTGCCAGGAAATCAAATCTTGGCTCATCAGATCATCAGTCGCTCGGCGAATTATGAACTTCGAGATGGAATCTTATATCGCCGGTCATTCTCTGGACCACTTCTGCGATGTGTATCAAGGGACGAAGGTAATAAATTATTGAAGGAGATTCATGAAGGAGATTGTGGAAATCATGGTGGCCAAAGAGCTCTAGCCTTGAAGGTCAGAATGCAAGGGTACTACTGGCCTTGGATGAATCAGGACGCAAAGGAATATGTTCAGCGATGCAAACCATGCCAGCTGTATGGAAGAAGAATTAAAGCGCCGGCAACATCTTTAAACTCAGTGCTCAGCCCTTGGCCTTTCGCCAAATGGGGTATTGACATCATTGGTCCGTTAACTACAGGCTCTGGACAAAGGAAGTACATCATTGTGGCGACGGATTATTTTACCAAGTGGTGTGAAGCCAAGGCTATCAGAAAGAAAACAGGACAAGAAGTGTTCACATTCATTTGGGAAAACATATTTTGCAGATTTGGTGTACCGGCGGAGATATGTACTGACAATGGGAAAGAGCTGGTCGGCGACAACATAAGGAAGTTACTCGCTCATTACAGCGTCAAGCTGGGAAAATCAACTCCCTTATACCCTCAGAGTAATGGCCAAGCAGAAGCCACCAATAAGACTATTGGAATGGGACTGAAGAAGAGATTGGAGAAGCATAAAAAAGCATGGTGTGAGCATTTACACAATGTCTTGTGGTCATATAGAACTACGGTTCGAGAAGCAACCGGGGCATCTCCTTTCCTACTCACTTTTGGCGCCGAGGCAGTGCTTCCATCTGAAGTAATTTTGCCAACTACAAAGCATGAGGCATGGGAAAAGAATCTGAATACAGATCTAATCCTAGCCAAGCTAGACGACTTAGAAGAGCAGCGACTGATCGCCCTTACCCACATGGAAAATTATCATCGGCGATTAGCAAGAGAATACAACAAGCGAGTAATTCCAAGAGAATACTCACCCGGCGAGCTGGTGCTCCGAGAAGTTCCTCCATCTCAGCGAGAAGGGTGCAGGAAGCTGGAACCTGTGTGGGACGGCCCTTATGTCGTCAAAAGAGTGGCTGGACCAGGAGCGTATATACTGATTGATGAGCATGGCGTGCAACTTGAGCATCCTTGGAACGCCAGGTTCCTCAAAAAGTACTATCCTTGATGGATACCATGTAAAATCCGAAGTCTTGGGCGGGCATAATACCCAAGAAGTCTTATTAGCTTGTATGAAATAGCAGCAAATAAGATCCGGGGACGTAGGTTTGCTATCATGCGCCGAACCCCGTTAACAAATCTTCGAGTCATTTGCACTTTCACCCACTGAGTAATCTAACTCAGTCGCCGGCTATGAAAGCCCAATGCAGAGGCACAAATGCCCAAGGCAAAAATGCCATACAAAACCCTGATCAGGTACTAAGGCCAAGTGCCATCAATAGAGGCATAATGCCCAAATCAACTAAGAGTCAAAACCTCTTACGCCGAAAGTTTATTGCCAAACGAGTGAATGCCCTTATCGCAACGGTAAGTCCAACCCAGGCTAGTTGTAAAACCAGTCGTGTTACTTGTTGATCTGTAAGTGTTTGTAAGGAAATAAGAACCCTTTTGCTGTAGCACCACATCGACGGTTCCGTTGGTGTGTTAATCCGTCTACGCCATAGCATCACTCCTGGCGGAGTGTATTGAAGTCTATGAGGGCAACCCATTCTACTTATATTAGATCGCCGACGGGCACAAGTAATGGTTACGGCTGGGGTCTACCCTGCTGCTCTAATAAATTGTTAGTTCAATGGTCCGGAAATTGTTGGCTGTGCGAGGGACAGGGCTTCACTCTTTGGCAAGGTTAAATCTTTGAAGACAAGATAGCAGAAGATATGTCCAGTATAACAAAGGAAAATGGCGCATTGAAAGCGAAACAGATGTCAATAGACGTAAAAACAAGCATACCCTCTGAGAAGGAAAGAAAAACAAGCATCCATATATCAAGGTTAACAAGAAAAAGGTTCATTGCAAGAAAATTCATCAAAATAACATTTTAATGGGAAAAACACTTAGTCTATGGCAACATCTAAAAGCAGAAGGGAAGCTACTTTAACACCTAAGATCCGGAAAAGGACTCTAGAGAGAGGGAGGCTTGTCTTGATCATGCTCGCCGAGAAGCTCTGCACCTATGTCGCCTGTCCCACTATCATCAGGATGACACACATTTTCAACAGTTCCAGCAGCCTTTGGCTCGCCGGGATTTCCTGTGCTTTGCTCGTCGATAATAACAATCACCTCCTTACTTTGCTCGACGACTGGTTGACTAGCATCAACAGTCGTCGTTCCTGAGGTCTGCCATCCAACCTTTCCAGCAAAAGCAGCCAGGGATAGGTTTTGCCCCTTTGGAACCGCATTTTCAGCTTCATCCTCTGAGCTTTCCTCCTCAGTCCATTGCTCCTCTTCCTTTTCTTCTTCATTTTCTTCCTCAGCCTCTTCTTCATTTTCTTCTGCAATCAGCACCTCTTTGCCTTTGGCAGATGTCCTCTCTTGCTCGGCGAGTTGTTCTGGAGTGAGACGTATGTAGGCCGAGGGAATCTCCACATTAAGCTGAGGCAGGAATTTGTAAGCAAAATCCTGAGCTCCGATGAAGGCAGCCTTGATAACATCATTTCTGTGGCGCTCCTCCCAATATTGGACATCATCCATGGCATCGGCGAGCTCAATTTGAATGCTATCTCGGGCACTCTCCAGCTCTTGAAGCTTGCCAGCACAAGAGGCATGGTCGAGAAGTCGTTTGTTTAGATCGGCGAGTTGGCCAGCACAGGAGTCATGCTCTTTGAGTTTTTCAGACAACTCATTTATCCTGCTGGGGCACAGCTGATGCTCCTGGAGCTGATCAGAAAGATCCTGGACTTTTGTTTCAAGCTCATGACAACCTTTGATGACCTCCTGATTCTGGTCTGCTTCATTCTTTAGCTTCTGAATGGTTGCTGAGGCAAAAAGAAAAGAAGGATGTGATGAAGAAGTTGGAAAATAAACATAAGCATGATAAGTCATGAGTAAATCCTACAAAAACTACCTTCTAGGTTGCGGACATGATCTCGCATACCCTCTTGTGCTTCCCTAAACTGAGTCATATGAAACTCGAAGTTTTCATTAGCACACGGACCTAACATTTGTTCTATTCGGCGATGTTGGTCAGAACATTGCTGGTACAACTCAATTGTCAAAGTTTCTTGTCTCGCCGCCGAATCTTTCCAACGCTGAATCTGAAATTCGGCGATCTCTTTTTCGGTAGTCAGGCTAACAATCTGAGAAGCTAATTTATCAGCTCTGGATTTCTCTTCTTTCCAAAGGAAGGAAGCTCGCTTATGGCTTGTCTCGGCTGCTACCTTGGCAGCAAGAGCTAACTCTTCTCGGCGAAGTGCATCATCTCGTTGGTTGGTCATTTGGCCTAATTCTGAGCGAGTAGCTTGATAAGTATCACAGAGATTTCTTATAATATCAACATCTTGATCCAATTCTCGGCGACACCATTTAAGGTCCTTAATGAAGGTGAATAACTGATTACACTGCTTAAGGTTGCTATTACTAAGTCTCTCGATTTCGGATTCAGCTCGCCTAAGCCTATCATCATCGGAGGAATGGCAACCTTGGAGGGCAGGAAATCTAAGGGTCGGCGAAAGAAGCAAATAAAAAGCAAAATAACTAAATGAAAAAAAAGAGATGTGAAGAAAACTTACTCTGCTGAGTGGTGATGGTTAAGCTTCGTGCTCTGGCCTCGTTCTTTAATCTCCCAATTTCTAGATCACGTACCTCGGCCTCATGTCGCAGATTACCGATTTGATTTTTGAGGTTAATGTTCTCACGGCCAAGACCTTCGAGAAGCGAGCCAACACTCAGACAGTGGTGGAAATGCTGAAAGTGCACAAAATAAACATAAGTCTCAAATAATGACAAGAGCTAGAAAATAGGCAAAACTCCACAGAACACTCACCATGTTGAAAAGGTTGAAATGCTCCTGATAAGGAATGACCTCTGCAGCTGTATGGAATTTTGGGTGATGCACAAACCCAGGGCGACTATATTGTGCCAAAGTTTCATAGTACTCGTGGTCCATGCAGTCATTCGCCACACTGAGTTTGTCAAATGCTTCGGCGAGCATGTTAGGAGCAGTAGCTTGCAAGGTTCCAGGACCGGTAGTACCTGGAGGAAGAAGAGGATGCCGAGGCAATCTATCAAGAACAACTAGGCCGGCAAGGTGTGATTCAAGGGCAGAAACATCAGAAGTATGTTGAGTAGTTGGAATGTGGGGATTCTGGGAAGAAGTAGAAGGTTTGGAAGTATCTTGACCTCCAGAGATGTCGAGCTGATCCAGATCCATGTCAAGATGGTCGTTGTTCTTGGGACATGTTTCCGAGTCAAGATTCTTCTCTTCTATATTCTCAATAGCAGGAGGATTGTTGAAACCGCTCTTTGCAGACTGGTCGACGAGCATGTTAGAATTATCCTCTAAAGAGTGATCGACGAGCTTGTGGGGGTTATCCTGGTTGGATTGATCGGCGAGTGATTCCAGATTTTCCTGGGCAGGAATAGTTTCCTTAACAGGCAGAGAAGGAGTTGGTGGAGTAGGCAGATTTTTGGCAGCCAGTTGGCGGAGTTGCTCATCTACCTCGGCGGGAGATGGCCTCGATTTCTTTGGACGCTGCAAATAAATTATCATCAAAGATACACCTATCAGATCTCGGAACAAGCAGAGGCAAATATAGATATATATTTTAAAAATATACTCGCATATATTTTTAAAATAAGTTAAGTTAAAATGCTTGTTTCTAGATCTTCAGTGGGATCTTTGCTAACCTTGGAATAATTCTACTAAGAATAGATATATATTTACCTGAGAAGTATCGGCGACAGTAGTATCATCTCGCCCTCTCTTTGTCCCAGCGACAGCATCAGCTGAAAGTTTGACGTAGCCTTTGTCCTCAGTCCTGAGAAATTTGCCATCCTCACCCTTGGCATATTTGTCAGCATCAGGCCAGACTACATTCCAGAATGTATGCTTGGCAAGGTGGGAATGCTCAGGCAAGAAAGTCTCTCGGATCTTGGTCTTGTTAGCATCCTCCCAGCCGAGTAACCAAGGGCCATCGACGAGACAGGGAAGATTTGAAAAGTCGCCCTCAGAACTGTGACGAACGGATGGTTTGTCCTTAGTACTTGTAATCTCGACGTCGGCGAGTAACAAGCCTGTAGCAGGTTTTGGGGCAAATCGAACAGCCCAAGGATCAGTTTTTCTGTTGCAAGAGGCCACAGAGTATTGCTCAAGAAATGTCTTCACTGTAAATTCCTCAGGCTTGTGAGCTTCCAGGTTGGCGAGCGAGGGATAGTTTGTTCTTCCCTCTCGGCGCAGGCTCCATTCATTCATCACTCGGATGGCATTACCCGTTAGCTGGAAGGGACTCCTGTTAATCTCCGCAAGAAGATCAACGATAAAAGTATTATTCGGATTATAAAGAGGAAACTTTAACCCAGCCTTCAGCTGACCAAAGGCGACAGTAGCCCAGGTATTGCTTGTCTCGGATCGAAGAAGATCGTCGACAGATAGTAAATCAGATGCCTTCTTTGTCTCAGGCAAGGAATGGATTTTTGGGTTGAGATATTCTACTTTGAAATGGGCACAATAACCAGGCCAGTCGGTATTCCAGTGTGGCACCTTTGAATCAGCAGATTTTGTTTTGCTAGCTGTGCTTTTAGATCTGGAGGATTTTGGAGCCATTAAAGCAGGTTGAAGATTGCCGGGAAGGACGAAGATTGGTGGTTTCCGGTTGAAGGATGGCCGGAAAAGATGAAGAATGGTGGTTATCGGTGATGAAAAAGGAGAGAAAAGAGATCTGAAGCAAGAAATGGTAGAGAAATCGATAAAGAATAACAAGAAAAAGAAGTAATAATCGTCTAAGGAATGATGGAAAACTGTTAACTTGGGCAGAAGAAGGAGGAAGGTGAAACACTGAAATGAAGACAGCAGCAGAGAAATTAGGGTTTAGAAAAAGAACTCGTAAAAGAAAGAAGTAGAAGTAGAGCCGAGTATTTATACGAGTGAAAGGAAGGTCAACCGGCGATAACGGTTATGCGTTATAATGGAGTAATGGAAGTAATGGGCGAAAACGGTTACCAGTCATAAAGTGAGTACGCGCATGAAAGACACGTGGAGTAACTGATGCATGTTGGCGGACGTGTGGCGTGAAAAAAGGCTAGTGGAGAACGTGGGGCGGTATTTTCGGCGAATATGGAAATTTCATCCCCGGCGACTAAAGTCTTAGGAGATGAAAGAGGCAAAATGTAAGGGTAGAAAATACCTATCCGATATAAAAGCATCTTAGATGGG
>JAJJMA010184105.1:0-21207 GCA_023529015.1 Papaver nudicaule
TTTTTTTTTTTTGTACGCATGTAGGTGAGGGGGCGAAAGGGGGTGACCATGGCGCTATGGTCGTGGCGCCATGGGATGCAGCGCGGGCTGTGGTCGCGGCGCCATGGCTGCCGCGCCTCGAAATCTGCGCCTTTTTTTGTTTTCTGACGCGCCAGCCCTAGGGATGGCGGAATCTAAGAAAGGCCTATGGCCTTGTGTCCTTTCCCTTTTTAGGAGTTTTACTTGTACTAGGACTCTCCATAGTTATGTATATATATATACATGCCTAGGTTAAGTTTTTTAATAAAGAAAAGAGAGGAGAGAAGGTTTTCCAGAGCAGTATTTTTTCTTTCTTTTTGACTTACTCTCTTTAACTGTGTTTGTTGGTTCTCATTCACCATGCCATCAAGTGGAGCAACAACAAGGAGCAACAAGGTAATCTAGGGTTTTAGTAACCTAGGCTTTTGTCGTTTTTTTTCTCTTTATTATTATTATATATATTTTTTGTGTATATATATATATATATATATATATATATATCTGTGTATATCCCCATGGGGTGGGGCAAGCTAATGGCGCCACGGGGTATGGCGCCATCCTCCTTTTTTTTTCTTCTAGCCACGACCTTGGTATAAACCAAGGCCGTTCCTCTGTAGTGTCGCCTATATGTTGTTTTGTACATATGTTATAGTACGTGCGCATGCGTGACTATTCATGTTACTGAGAAAGTAATTATTATCATGTGTATATGAGTATGTAATAACTTACTTGGAATTGTTTGCGTGTTACAGAGAAAGCGAAGTGATGACGCTACTCCAGTGCTTTCTATCGTTGGAACGCCTAGTGCCGAGGATAAGTTCTTTGACGCATGTAAAGAGATTGGTAGGAGAACTACTCCACTTGTGAGCCGAGTCGATCCAGGAGCTCGTTTTGCTCCGAAGTATAATAGTAAGACCAGGTCTTCGTCGTCGGTTGTTGCGCCTGGTGAGATCATTAGGTTTTCCTTGCAATGAGGTGAATATGCAGCTTCTTCCATTGACTTTGGCGCTCCTAGGGCTCCCCTGGCTCAGTGGATCCCTTGGTTGGATTCCATGTTGAATGACGAGAAGGTGTATAATATTTTAGAAGAAGTTGGGATTGCACACGCAGTGAGGGCGTCTGGTAAGCTGAAGGTGCATGTAGACGTTGACGATGTTGTCGCTTTTGCCTCTCGTTGGTGTGAATCTACAAATACTGCTGCCATGGGCTTTGGAGAGCTCACCATTTCTTTGGAGGCAGTATCAGCTTTGTATCATCTTCCAATACCCGGGAAGCTCCCAAGGAACTATATGGGGCTCCCTTGCGATGCCATGGTTGATGAAATAAATACAAATATTAGGGATCTTCATTTACCTATAATGCCCCGACCGATGAGAATTATATCAGGTGGATCTATTACTGGTATTCGTCCGGAGGTAGGAGTGACGCTCTCAGCAACACCAAGATTATAGCAGCATTCCTCACACTCTGGTTGTCGCGGGATATATTCGAGGATGATCATGTCGGGACGCTGAAGCCTGTTGTCGTCCCATATGCCGTTTGGTTAGCTTGGGGTATGCCTTTGCCGATTGGTAGCTTGTTCCTTGGGTCTCAGTATGCGCATCCGAGTGCTTTAGCCAGGAACATGTCTAGTTCTTCTACGGGTCGTATTTCGTCGTTTGTCAACCTTCCCTTCCTCCAGGTCTTCTTGTGGGAACACTATGTGGAGTATGCTTCTCAGGGTGGTCTCCCTTCAGATTCGTTGGAGCACGCCAGAATCATGTGGTGGAGTAATAAGCAACCCAAGGATTCGGTGAAGCTAACAGATCTCTTGGATAAGGAAGAGAGTGTCTGTTTTTGTCCGTGGTGTGGCATTCCTGATGATAGAGTCTTTCAACTCCAGACTGCTGCAGAGACTGAGGAAGTCGTCTTGCGTTCCGGGTCTCGGGGTGTTACTAGCATCGAGGACGAAGGGCAGGAGGTGTTCATGTGTAGTAGCGTCTCAGGTTTCATCATTGGCTTTTATCAGGGCGAGTTGGTGAGGCAGGCATATAACATTGACAGAGCAGCACGGTTCATGGGGTTCGCTCAAGACGTGCCCTTGGACCGCTCCCTCTCTCCTTCTAAGGACGACTTACACGAATACTTAGACCCTACTCAGGATCCTGGGAGGAAGGTCATCTTCTTGGTTGCTGGTAGGCTGATGAGGGTGACTCCCGAATTCAGCAAATTCTAGGATTACACTTTGGTGGCTCTGGGCAACTTTGTGAAAAAGGTGAACACAGATGACAGGCCCACCTTCATTGTGACACCCCAGGTAAACCCCCCTTTTGGATGCTCACATATACGTTTTTATTCGTCTCACCTTTATTAACTGGGATTCTTTTCTTTGGTAATAGATGGCGTCTCCTCCGATCGTCCATCCTAAGAAGAGGATTAAGAGTAACAGGATGGAGTTACCCGAGGGTCGCATTATTGATCCTTCCCCAGTGATGGGCTCGTGTCCCTTTCCATCTCAGGTGAGTTGTTCGCGTCTTGGTTGAGTTCCTTGTTACATCTGTCTCTTTCATAATTTAGTCGTTTGAACTTTCCGTGCATGGTGCAGGATCATGTGTCGAAGGAGCACGACGACGTTGCGGAGTCCCCAGCTGTGGCCATGGGGGTTGAGGTGGATGAGTCAACTAGTGTCGGCATCCATGCTTCTTCTCCCAGTGAGGCTGTCGATCGTGAACTCATGCAGGTAAGTCATACTGTTTCTGGTCGCCTTTGTCGACAGTCCCTCCCCTTTTTTTTAGGGTTTGTCTTCGTATTACTAGTGTTTAACTAACAATTCTCGGTCTTGTGCTCGCAGGCGGAGGAGCATGGGGGCCACGCAAGTGTTGCTGGTGCGGAGAATGATGAAGCGCTCGAAAGTGAGGGTAACTTGGATGACGACGTAGATACCACCGCTCTCAAGGTTGTCGATGAGCTCGTCTCGAATGATGTGGAGGTGACTATTCCTTCGTCTGAGCAGATGTCCGACGGTGGTATGGATCTGGAACCCTCCTATCCCAGTGCCGGAGTTGCCTTTCCTTCGCCCATGAACAGAGTTCGGCCTGGCTACGCTTTGGTGGGCAACTTCCCGGTGTCCAGTGAGTATCAGATACTGTATGACCACATTTGGAGGAAATTCGGCCACATTGCTCATGACAGGGAGAAACGGCCTGAGTCGATAGTCGGTACTCTGTTGTCGAGGGTGACATAGATAATGTCTCAATCCATTGATTCCGTTGATCCGCTTGACGTCCAAGATTGAGAAGATTCTATAGCTATAACTGAATCTAAAGGCTTTAATGTGGCCTGGCTACGTGACAGATTTGAGAGGGCTAAGGCTCGGGGGTCTCAGGAGGTTCTTCGGGAGAAGGAGAAGAGGGTAGCAAAGTTGAGGCTTGAGTTGCAGAGGGAGGAGGAGGAGATGGAGTAACTAAGGTTGTCCCGTAAGGGTGGATCTAGTAGTGTTTTGAATGATTTTCTTAACTAGTAGGTTTTTCTGTTTTAAGTTTTTTTTTTTTTTTTTGCTAGACGGGTTGTAGGTTTTCTTTCTATTGACTAGACAAAATGGTGTTTTCTGAGAAAGATTGAAATGAAAGAGACTTTGCTTAATTGATCTGCTGAAATGGAAACCCTATCTACTGCACGCTATGATGCGCTGCTTTGGAGGAATGTAAATACAATAAACTTGGAGTCCTAGTGTCGATCTCCTTAGGGTTGTGCTTTGACAAGGCACCACTAAACTGAGAGCGTGCTCAGAGCCAATGTAGCGTCGAGTGCATCGTTGTTAGGTAGGAGCTTTTTTGCCTCATTGCGAAACCTTTCCATGTATGCAACCGCGCTCTCCCCTTCTTCTTGCTTCAGATTCGCTGATTTCACATATTCCTCGAAGTCTGGGATAGTTTCCAAAACTTCGGGTGGTATAACATATGGCATTGGTTCACCTTTTCCTCTGATGTTAACGCTGCATAGTTTACCACGCACAATTCCAGATTCCTGAAGAGCCTTAACAATTCTAATAGCCGTGCCTACGTCCACCGGGGCCTTCTCGGGATTTTCCTCTCTAGCGGGTCTTCCGGTGGTGAGTCCCCAGTGGTTTGGGGAATGTGGGTTATCATGCAAAGGGGAGATCGACGAAGTATCTTCCTTGGCGAGGGAGTCCTCGCTTGTTCCTTTGAGTCTGGTTGGTAGCGCTACTATTGCCTTGGCGGTGTTGTCCCTTTGCGTGACTTGCTCTATGAACACCTGAGGAAGTGTCTCTTGATTGTTGTAGACCCATGGGCGTCCCAGCACCATGTCGCTCTCGACATCTCCCTTGATAATGTGGAACTCTGCTACGGTTGGAAACGTGGCGATGTCTACTGGGAGGTCAATCCATCCATAGGTGCGTACCTCGACCCCATTCTGGCCCTTGATGACAGCAGGGGCATGGATGGCTTTACTGCGAGGGATGTTAGCGACTCTAAGAGTCTTGACTGAGATGATGTTGACTGGGCACCAGGGTCGACGAGCGTCTCGGGAATTCAGCATGGAAGAGGCGAGCGGTTGTGAGAAGGCCCCAGCCTTGTCCTTCTGTTGGCTCCCCCTGCTTGGATATCGTCTGCTCATCAGCTTCCTTGAAAGGTAGGCGCTTGCCTGACACTACCGTGTTGAGCGCCATGAACATGTCTTTCCGATGTGGTTTCGAGAGACAGAGAGTCTCGCATAGCTGGAACATTATCCCCTCCACTCTCTTGTTTACCGGTTCTTCAGGAAGGGTAAATGCTCGAACTGACAAAGGGTATTGGTATACACCTTCGTTTCCCAGGTGTAATTCACCGGGTTCCACTTTGGCTTGGAAGATTCGCTTAAGACTAAAGCAATCTCAGGTAGAATGGCTAGTGACTCGGTGGTAGCGACAATACCTTGGACTTGCTACTTCCTCGGCTGTAGGAGGTTGTCGTACTAGAGGGAGTTCGATCGCCCCGTCCTGGATCCAAGTGTCTAATAACTCTAGCACCTCCTCCATGGGGAACGGGTAATCAGGTATCTCTAGTCTAGCCTTTTGCCTCCGCATCTCCGGTTGTTGTGGCCCTCCTTGGTTCATGTTCTTTTTCGGGGTTCCTGGAGCTGAATTAGTGCGTTTTGGATGCGTTACTTTCGTGGAAGGGCTCTTTCTCTTCCCTTCTTCGCTGATGGCGCCCATAGATGGTAGACTGTTATTATATTGCTTGTTGATTAGCCTCCTGTCACCACGAGTGGCGCGGGTTTCTTCGTTCCTCAACGGTTTAGCCCTTTCTAATAGGGCAGGTGAAGTGGTGGCAGATCTCTTTGCAGCTTCATGAAGTTCGGAGAAGGTCTGGAAGCGGAGGTTCTCCAAGAGGGCTCGGTAGACGGGAATCATTCCATTGATGCAGAGTTCTACCAGCTGTTGTTCCGTCACATTCAGATCATGGCAGTCGAGAATTTGGATTCTGAATCTCTTTACGTAGTGTTTGGATGTTCGCTAGGTCTCTGGAACATTCTGCCGAGGTCTGATAGTGTTATCTTCTCAGACACGAAGTATTTGCGGTAGAAAGCGTTCACCATATCACCCCATGTGCCAATGCTGCTTGGAGCGAGGTTATTGTACCAGGTGTAGGCTCTCCCATTGAGAGATTTTGAGAATTCTTTGAGTCTTAATACGTGATTGTATTCGTGTTCTCCCAATGACTCCAAAAATCGTGAGACGTGTTCACGTGCATTTCCAGTCCCGTCATACAAGGAGAACATGGGAGAAACATACCCTTTGGGGAGAGCAACCCTCTACACTTCATACGGGTATGGTGGTCGGTGCTGGTGAACAGGTAGCACCGTCTCTCTTTCCCGATTTCTTAGTAGCCTATCCAGGTCGTCCTCCGTGACGTAGCGGGATGGTTGTCCTTCTCTTTGACGAGATTCTTTTGGAATAAGAGGTGTTTCGTCATCTCGGATGTGGATGACGGCTGAGTGGGCACCAGTAGCAGCAGCCTCAAGGGTTTCCTTGACTGGTGAGTTCGACAGCTACAAGGTTAAGGTTTTGAGACAAGCTAGGATCCCTTGACTTTTTGCGAGGTCGTCTTGGCGCTTGGCCAACTCATCCATGGTTAATGCTTCTGACACTCCCTTCCCATTTTCAGCGGTAGCGTTGATCTTAACTGTGGAGGAAGGGTTCTTGCCAGAGGTGTTGGCTGGAGCAGCGGGAGTCATCGGGGTGACGGGAGTTGCCGGGACTGCAGGTGTTTAAAAGGAAGCACCTTGAGTAACGGGAATGTTTGGCGTAGCGCCGGATGCAGGTGGATTGGTAGGTGTTGCACTGAAGGTTGCAGTATCGTCAGTTGAAGAGTTAGGGTTTTTGGTATCTGATCCTGACCTAAGTTCAACCATTTTTGAGAAAGTTTTCTGGGACCGAGAGATTGATCTCCCACTGTGGTCGTTAACTGTTTTTGCCTGAAAAACAATGCACCGTCTCTGGGTACTTTCGTAGTGCTCGGGATCAAAGTCGAACAAGACGAGCCTAAACCAAGTCAATGGCCATTCATGTCTTGCTTCGGTCACATAGAGGATAAAGGTTGATCTAGGGAGGGAAACAACGAAGAAACTTGAGATCAGGTTGAGGATGTGTGTTTTGGGTGTAAGAGTTCAAGATCTCCGTCGTAAGTGCCTGGAAATCTCCAAGGCTAGAAGCGTATTGTATTGCTCAGGTGTTTAGCTCTGAGAATGTTTCTGAAAATGCTCTAGAAAGATGTTCTGCCTTGGAAGATAGAGGAAGCCTCTATTTATAGTGTTGAACTCACCCTGATCTCTCGATAGAGAAGGTGGAAGTTATGGAAGAGTGGAGGAGTGGAGAACATGAGTTGTGTTCTGTAACTGTTAGAGTCGTGTAGAACATGTCCACTCAGCACCAGCTTCTCGTAACTGTCCATCATCTCTATCAGTTTCTTTCTAACTGCCGTAGACCGCCAGACCAATACCCCTAAAGTTATCCCCCCGTGCGATGTTTTGATATCTCGAGTGGTATGCAGATATTGCATGGTTGTGTTGAGTTCGAACAGTGTCGTGTGGCTATGACTCTGTGGCCAACGTGAGTGTGGCGCCTTAGAGACAGCATAGTGGACGTATAGCAGCAGCCTTGGCCTTTGGCCAAGGCCAGGAACTCATGGTGCCATGGATATGGCGCCATCGTGTAGCAGCAACGACCTTGGCCTTGGGCCAAGGTCGGATCTCGTGGCGCCATGCATCATGGCGCCACAACATTTGCATCACAGCCTTGGCCACTGGCCGAGGCCGGTTTTGATATGGCGCCATAGTTCATGCCTAGGTTTTCCATAGCAGTATTTAACAAAGAAAAGAAAAGAGAGAAGGTTTTCCATAGAAGTATTTTTTCTTTCTTTTTGACTTACTCTCTTTAACTGTGTTTGTTGGTTCTCATTCACCATGTCATCATGGCGCCACAGCATTTGCACCATGGCCTTGGTCACTGGCCAAGGCCGGTTTTGATATGGCGCCATAGTTCATGGCGCCATGGTCTGGGAAGACCACGACCTTGGCCATTGGCCAAGGCCAACTTTGTTGTGGCGCCATAGTTCATGGCGCCATGGTCTGGGAAGACCACGGCCTTGGCCATTGGCCAAGTCTAGCCTTGTTGTGGCGCCATGATTTATGGCGCCATGCCTAGGGACTGAGACCTTTGTGTCTGATCAAGGCTAATCTTTTCGTATTCAGGCTACACATTGGCTATGGCGTGTTTGTGCACTTGCGCTATGGCATATTTGTGCAGTTGCGCTATGGCGTATTCGTGCGCTTGCGCTGTGACGTATTCGTGCGCTTGCGCTATAGTGTGCTGTAAGTCATGGCGTGCTTATCCATGGTATATTAGACCATTCTGTGTTTAGAGTGTGGTCTGCCTATGTGTGCTTAGGCTGTTGTATGATTCAAAGAGAGCTCTGGGAAGGCCTGGAGCTGCGGTACTTCTGAGGTCCTCATTGAGACTCGGATGTCGAGTCATATTAAGAGGAAATCCGTGAGGATGTGTCTCTGTTAATTCTCCACCACATACCATTGAGCAATTTTGTTCGGATATCGAGGAATTTGAGGCGATGTCGATATGAAGTGAATTGATGGGTTTACATGTTGATGAGGTTATCGGTACTGCACCATGATATTATCCTCTCCACTGGGAGTTATAAGAGAGGACTCATATAGAGTATATTCAGCTCGTAGAATAGGTTGCATTCTGAGTTATAGAGATGCGCGAGCAGGCAATTGCCTTTACGTAAGGCATAATCAGAGAGTTGTTTTACATTTTTGTCCCTCTTCTATTTTTCACCATCTACATCAGGTTTAAAGAAATCAAGTATTCAGACCTGATTAGTTTGCGAACCAGTTCGCGAACCGCGTAAAGTGTTTTCTGTATGTAAAACTCGGCTAGGCAACGCTTATCAACCAGATGGCATCATTTTCTCTTTACGAAAATTGGACTCTGTTTTCGAAAACTACTCAAGTCTTAAATGCAAACTGATGGGACTCTGGGTGTGCAATATTTGAGTGAATCCTTCCTGGTATTATATTCTTATAAATACCAACACCTGATAAATTAATTCATTCAAGTGTTCCATTGCTTACTTACTTTGATCTTGAGAAAGCACAACATGACAGGAAGTAGAAAAAAAAAGAATTATGGTTGATGAAGACGTAACTCCTCCTAAAATCCAAGGAAGAAAACCTAAAGTTGCTTGCTATTTTGCCTATGGCTATCAGAATTTGGAAGAAGCTGATATGATAAACGGTGATGTCTTGTATGATATCATCAAATGGTGCAGAGAGATGTTTCCTCAGCACAAAAGAAACGTGAAAGACTGTGATTTGCTTGGTCTCCAGGTGGAAGCAGTGTTAACTGAGATCATTCTCATGAAAACACAAATAAGAGAACTTGTCAATGGTAAAAAGATTGTTTTCAATGATGCAAAGAAAACAAAAGACAAGCCTTCCATGAGCAAGTCTGCTGAATAAAGCTAGTTTTTCATAGTTAGTTTATATCCTTCCATAATCGATTAGAATAGTTGATTCCTTGTGAGAACCTGTTTTTACTTTTGCCTAAGGAATATAAACTATATCTAGAAGTAGTTTTCCTTGAAAAAGCAGGGGTACCAAAATACAACCAACTTTTCGTTTGGGCTCGTGAGACTTATGGTCAAATCTGGACGATCTCAAAAATCAATATCCAGATCCGTTAACCTGAGTTTGGATCTCAAGGATCAGTCCAACGCAAGACAGGGTCTTGGTAAATCCAAGGGATGGATTGAGGACAACGATCAGGTTTATTAATAACGTACTTCTTGTGTTTGCTTTAATTATATAATCAGAGAATATAATGCGGAAAGTAAAGCACACAAGACACCAGAGATTTTTTTAACGTGGAAACTACAACTTGTAGAAAAACCTCGGGACCTCATCCAGACTGAACACCGCACAGTACAAACTGACTACAAACACTAGCCTACTATAAGACTTCGGTCTGGGATGTAACAGAGACCAATTCCACCCTCCAAGCAAACTGGCTACTATCGCACTCCTTACGTCTCTAGATCCCCCACAGATCGTCACGCACTTGATTCCCCTAGATGACGTCCGTTACAGGCCTAGGAGTTGCTTTAACCGCTGTTAAAGGCTTGTGTCAACAATTCCGGCTTTGCAACCTCAATTGTCAACTGTATGTTTGAACTGTCCTCTATCAGTTTGACATACACAGACTTCCTTCGGATTGCTCCAGGTCATACGGAAATCTACTTACAAGCGGGGGCTGACAAGTAAACCGAGTAAACTATGCCCAACTTGTCTCTACCTCACTTGTAAAAAGAATCACTTAAGAAACTTATACAACTGGAGCTAACTAGGTCTTACAACACCGAGTGCAGCCGTGCGTTGCTTCCTTTCGAAACCCTGTGTATAACGTATCAGTTCTTGAATGGCCTTATATCAGAAGAGAAGGACCGTAGAATAGACAAGAACGTGATCAGGTTACCAAGGTTACAGGTTACTCCGATTTCAACCACTAAGGTCTCAATCTCCTACCTGTGCTTCCCAACTCTCAAGAGAAGTCTTTATAGTCGTAGGTAAATCCCGTGAGGAACTGCTTACCTAATAGAGGATGACTATACCACAACAAGCGATCACCGAAGTGAAAAGAGTTTACGTTCACTTCCCTAATGACCTTCATGTATGCTTGATGCTTGCAGTTTCGTCCATAGACACCTCTATTTATAACACTCAATAAGATAGGTTGCTAATAAAGCAATCAATTACTTCTACCACAAGTTTTGGAAACCCTAAACTTGCAAAACAAGTAATAGAGATTAATCTCAATTGGAATTCATTAATCATTTATCTGCCAAGTGTTTTGTTAGCTCAAAAACACTTCAAGGATTAATCTCAATTGGAATTCATTAATCATTTATCTGCCAAGTGTTTTGTTAGCTCAAAAACACTTCAAGATACAAATCCAACATACCAGAGATAATCTTTATCTTATTGACACATTGAGAACCGTTAGATGGACCACATAAGATATTTTCGTGATAATCCAAGTCCAACTAAGAGATAAAGGAGTTCAGAGTTTAAACCGAGTGAAAATCCCAAAGAATATTCACTTGGGACGGTTTGCGAACCGTCCATCTGAATCACAACCAAAAGTATCAGGTTTGCGTAGGTACGCGTACAAACTGACACTCTGGAACTCAGGAGTAAATCCGAGTTTCTGTTCCGTGTACGGTTCGGGAACCGCCCACTATTCAGATTAAGGTTTAACAGGACCCGCTGGAAGTTCTGGGCTTAACCAGTACTTAGACATGTGTGACGTCCTCAGTTGTAATCCACTGGACTCTTGCTCAAGAGTACTCCTTTAGATTCACCCATATCCAACAAGTGATTTGCAAGCAAACCATTGCAATGGACAAATGGTATCGAATCTATCTCATGCATTCTTGTAACCTTAGTATTTGCGGGAACAAACACTAACATAACACATGGTCATGTAGACAAGAACACGATCTCAATCGCTATTATAACACTACTAAAGTAGCCGACTATTTCGAAAGATAAAGAAAGTAGAATAGAAGAATTTCCATAAAAGTCATAACTCCTACTAACCTTTTGTCGATGAAGAATAATTGATGTCTTCTTTGTCTTCACAGTCTTTGTCTTCAAGGTCTCAACTACTTAGTCTATATCCCAATTCCGAAATCTAAACTCTCGTAGGCTAAATCAAGAATTGTGTTTTGACACCTAAAACTGACAACTAGCTTGACATACCAACACTAGTGGGTTTGACCGAACAATGCCCTAACATTCCTTTTCATGCTTTTTAGAGTTTTTCAGCATGTACAACTTTATTTCATTAATAAAAGTTCTTTTTAGATGATTATTAATGATGTTTGCAATACTTGATTTGTATACCTCAATCTTATTGCAACACATAGCTCTTTCCATTACCTCGGTTGTGATGCATAGTTATGTCTATTATAAAAGTTAAGCTTTTTCTCATGATCAAGAAACTTTTGATTGTATGATTTTTAGGGTTTTCACAAACTCATAATCATATACTTTTTTCCAAAAATCTGGCTAAGGAAAAGAGATTATAAACAAAGGTATACTGGATAACATTAAGTTGTTTTGTCCATGTTAGGCTTTGTAAGTTGTTCTTTATTGAATAACACCACATGGGGGAGAGTTCTTAACTGAACTTGCGCTTAATAACAAATCATTTTGGGGAGCGTGGATGTGGAATATTAGGAGAAAAGTGTGTCTATATTTCTCCAAAGATGAATCAAATTAGAGATCATCGTACTGATTTCCTAGTTATGTCATCTTAAACTTGGTATGCGAGTACTTAGCTTAACCTATTCCATAGTTGTGTGAGTATGAAATCTGCATAAGCACTTCATACCCGACAGCCAATAGATCTATTCTCATACCTAAGTTATATAAACAATATTTGATCATAAGAGAGTGCGAGGAAAATAAGAACAACACCGAAGGCAAGATAATAAGAGAATATGCAAGATATGAACACGACTACTCATTGAATTTTATGATAACTAATACATGGATATGATCCTTAGAAGTTTGAGGAGAAAGCTAACCTAATCTCACTCTTCACAACTTAGGTTACACCAAAAATCCAACCCTTACAATGTTTCTCGAGCTCGCCTTATATAGGCCGAGTCTGAAGTGGTTTACAGCTAATAAGACAAGCTACTCAATCGTGGTGATGTCAGAGCTTGTCGAGTAAGTCGGTTCCTTCGGCGAGTCCTTCGAAGATGACTTTGTGCTCTTATCCTTTGATATCCAGCACTAGACTTCTCTTACCGAGCTCTTCCTCGAGGTAACTCTGCAGGCTAATCCAGAAGTATGGTTGCGGCGTCTTTTGGCAGGGCCTAGTCTTTCTGATCTTGACACGTGTTCCGAGGGTGTTTTACCCTCCACAGTTTGCCTCTTTCCTTTCCTGGTATCGAAGATGCCTTGGAAGGAAATTTCCTCTTCGCCACCTTCTTCTCGCCATGCACCCCACTAGCTGCCAAGTGTGACGTTTCATGACACGTTCTGCATGTTCCCGAGATTTTAGCTACCTTTTGACCTTCCTACCGGAAGCGCCAGTTTCCCTTTACTATTTAAGTTTCGATTTCTCCCTCTAAATTTTTTTAGCCTTTTCGTACTCTCTTCCACAGCTCCGTCGCTCTTTTTCCGAAACCCTTGAAATTATATCTTTTGATCTAACATTTGCTTGGTGTTTTCTTCCGGTACCCATTGCTTCAATCTTCTTATTGTTTCATAAAGACGACTCTTTTTCTCCTTTCATCATCTCTTAAGTTCCTGATCAATCTTGCCTCTGCAACTTCCGGTGCCGGTGAGTTCTGTTCTCCTTCCCTTTGTTTTTCTTTTCATGTCGTTTCCTTCTAAAGTTGATGTTCTCATCTCGATGATGAAGAACTTAGGTTTTAAAGATGATTCTTTCAACATAAAGGCTGTCGGAGCTCCGGGCAGCCGGCTGACTCCAGAATTAGTCGAGGAGTTTGGGTGCAACGAGGAGAATCTCTTGGTCACGTTCCATCAGATTTCTGCTGGGTTGATTCCCCCTTTTTACCAACCTTCCAACCCTCTATTTCTTGAAATTCTCTGCTCCCTTCCCAGTCCTCGGGGGGTACTGCAGCTCACTTGTAGCTCCATTCATCTTATCAATCAGTGGGTTTCCCGCTCTGAGGATAACTCCCCTGGCGACTCTACATCGAAGTTTTACTTTACTGCCAAAAATTTCTTTCAACATTACGAACCATTCTTAACGCTGGACAACGAATTTGCCCCTTGGGGAGTCGATTTTCGGACTGTGAAGGGTGGTGTGAATATTATCCCAGGGTCTTTAGATTATTCCATGGACGAAGACTGGTATTCGGAGCCTGTGCTTATGGAGGGTCCCATTATTCGAGGCTGGAAGGATGCAGGTCTCTTCATTCCTCGGACAGAGTTCGAAATAGGACACGAGTTCTCGAGTCAGCATCTGTTTACGATCCACTTTTCTGTCGAGGAGAAAGAGCTGTCTCGCCAGGTTTTAAGGAAGGGCAAATGTGTTTTTGTTGATGCTTCGAGTAGCTTAAAGTGTTCCCGAGCAGATGAGGAGACTATGGAGCATGTAACAAATACCTTTGAGATGTGTTTTTTATTTTCTGGAGTATAAATACTTTCCTCTATTTGTTTCCTGAGAAAGACGAATCCTCATTTTGCAAGGGAATGTTGTATCTGTGGGTGACTTGAGTGTGAGGAACGAATTGGTGGGTTTTGAGTTTGAGGAGAAGACCGAGGTTGCTAGACCTCGCAAGAAGTTTGTGTTTAAGAAATCGTCCAAAGTAAGTTTACCTCATCAAAGCAAGGTACCATCGAATCCTTCGAAGAAGAAGATGAAAAAGACTGCTCCTGTCGAACTGTTCTCGCCGAAGGCTGCTGATGAGCCTTCTGCCGGTAAAACTATCGAGGAGGTTGCCGCTGGCAAGCCGAATGTTGCTGTGTCGAGTGTGCCTGCCTCTGCCTCGGAGATGATTGCTTCTTCTGCTGCGACCACTGCCTCAGCCATGGTTGCTTCTGCCGTCGCAACCACAACCTCAGCCGAACCTGCTGTCTTATCTTCAAAGAAGATTATTCCTGTGGTGGATCTCCTCCTTCCCCGAAGGGATGGCTCATCTGTTAGTATGGATCCTTCGAAGGATTTGGTTATCAGTTATCCTCGTAGTTCAAAATTTCCCCCTGCTCCTAGCTTTGCTAGCAAACACGCTCGATCATACACTGCGAAGAGATTTAAGGAGGTGCTTTTTGAGAATCACAATCCGAGTGACTTTTCCAAAGAAATTTCGTCTCGCTTTGATGCTCATGCCTCTGATCCCCTGGGCTGCCCTTTGGATCCTGAGTTTTGTAAGAAATTTGGCGTTGTTTTTGGAGGTGATCGCCTCAGGATGGGGTATGATCTTCGTCATCCGCCTTTTTCGTACGAGGAGAACCTAGCTATACTTCAAATGGTGCGCTGCTTTCTTTTTAGAGTGTAAATAATCATATTTTTTGGGATGTTGGCTAAGTATTGGTGCCTTTTCATATTTATCACATGGTAATTATCATGAGTCCGGTCTTTTGGCCTATACCTTTGATCAATATGGCGAGGCTGAGTATCATGAGAGGAAACTTCTCCAAATGCAACAAGAGCTTGCCGAAGAAAAGACTCGTAGTGCTCGCGAGAGGAAGAATTTGATAGGTATGTATTTTGTTATCCTATGTTTGCATGTTACCTTGTAATTTTACGCTGAGAAAAATTTACTGCTGTCCAAAAAAGGCGAGTTAGAAGAAGGGGAGAAGAAACTCCGCGAGGCTAGGCTAGCTGTGAGCAATCTTCGAGAGAGTCGCAAGCCTTCGCACAACGCCTCTGGCGATGGGAGTCATCGAGGTGAAATCGATAAGCTTATAAAAGAAAAGAATAAAGCCTGGGATGATCAAGATTACTATAAGAGGAAATGGCGCGAAGCTGAGGATCTTCTCGCCGAGGAGAAAAGAGTTAAGGCCGAGCGCCTTTTTGAATAGGAGAAGAATAAGAATGAGATTGTTGCCCGAAAAAATCACTTTTTTCAGCTGGATGTAGAACGCCTCACACGAGAGTGGGATGCTGCTCGTAGGGACAAGTCAATCACCGCCTCTGGCAGAGTGGTGATAGAGAATTTGGAGCAGGATATTAAGAATTTGAGGGTTCAAACGTCTCCTTTGAAGAAATCAATAAGGATCTAACTGCAGAGAATGCTGCTTTGAAGGAGGGCTGCAATGATATAAGTATGGAGCTTGCCAAGGTGAACACTTCGAAAGATCATCTTTTTCGAATGATCGATGAATATCGGTTATAACTTGCTAAGCTTGGGGTGGCTTATTCTGAAGATATTAGGAAAAGGGCTACCCAACCTCGTTTTACCACCAGCACGAGGTTACTGAGTACATGGTTGTTAAAGAAAGTAGGGTGCTAACCCTGATCAAGTTGTTGTGATGTCCTTGTTGTATTTCCAGATATCTCAACTTTTCTTGTTTCTGTTATTTGACAGGCATCGAAGCCAACTTGCAGAAGAAAGTTGCAGATGCTGTATCCGCGAGGGACGAAGCTGTGAATCAGTTGGTGCTTGAAGCCGACCAAAAGTTGGAGTCTGAAAGGAGAGCAAAACAATTGTCGAAGGAGTTGTCCGACACAGGCTTTCCCAAGAGATGGAGCTCGAACGTAAGCGTCGTTCAGAGGATGTACAGAGGAGTGTTGAGGAAGTGACTGCCGAACGAGATTTTTGCCTTAAGTGCCAGCAAGACGCCCTCGTCCACCATCAGTTAAGACATGGGCAGGCTGTCGAGGAACTGCTTACTCGGTCCGCCTTGAATACTTCCCTAGCTACTAGCATGGCTTGTCGAAGACATGGTCGGTCGCTTTTTAGAGCTATCGGTGTTGAGCCTCCTACCTATGGGGCCGTTGGTGCAAGGGATGCTGATGCGATACTTCCCGGCGACGAATACTTGCTTCCTCAGGAAGTATTTGTAAGGTTAGCTAGGGACGAAGCGCGGAGGAGAGGGCTTCTTGGGAATATTCCTGAAGACAAAGGCCCCGATGATGATTCCGATGATGGCCACTAAGGCAGCTCCGAAGGTCATCCCAAGGGAGACCCCGAGGATGATTCCAAGGATGATTCCGATGGTGATTCGAAGGATGATCCAAAAGACGATCCCAAGGGCGATTCCAGAGAAAATCCAAAGGACGGTCCCAGGGGTGATGTTTCAGCTGAAATTAGCAACGCAGCCTATGATGCTTCACGGGATCTTGGCGACGTTCAAGGGGGGAACACTGGTGGTGGTATGGTTGTCAGCTTTGATAAAGGGAGCAGTTATTTGTTTCAAGAATCCACAACCGCGTATAACGAAGAGAGTGAGAGTAAATCTGAGCCCGTGAGGGAAATCACTCCCTCGAGACAAGATCATTCTGGTTTTCGGACCTATGAAGAGGACTTGAAAGCTGATAGAGAGCTTTGGAATGACACCGAAGCGTTTGGAGATCCCTCCCCTTGCCATGGTGTGTTATCTGACGAAGCTTCTCTCATGGTGTAGCAGCGAATCTTTTGCTTTTGCTTTTCCTTTTGTTTTTTGATACAAGAATTTTTTGTACCTTGGCATCTCCCATATTTTTGTGCTTATGCGTTGTGTTGACTATATTTTATGAAGAAGTCTTTTTCGTTTGCTCAGAGTTTCTCCTCTTTAGTTTTGTATATATTATTTGTTGAGAACTTCGTAGTCAGGTACGAAGTTGCTTTTGTAATATTCTAGGTTCCTAAGGTTACTCGAGGTGCAACTCCTGGGCTTACTTCGATGTGGGAGAGAGTAAACCAAGCTAGTGGGGGCTTATGGATCACCCTTCCCAAAGGCTTTTAGCTACTTGCCTGTTTTAAAACAACAAAGGCTATCGAGGCCATAGGTACCCGTTTTGCCTCAGAGTACTGGGTGGTTATCGAGGATACTAGGTATCCTCCGAGAGAACATTGTGGTGTTCTGATAATCCATTGGTCCCTAGTAAAGCAGTGTACTGATGGTGGGTAGCTGCTATGTACGCGCTTCGATAATAAAGTAGCTCAACGGGGGAGTGCCGATGAAAACTGGAGCTTAGACATGGTACTATTCTCCTATCGCGGCCTAGAATTCGACCCATCTGTATCTCGTTAGCCCCTCCTCGAGGCTATGTTTCAATTTTGTAGAGGAGGTCCCTCGGCTGCATGACTCGCCTGCTATTCCCGTGAATACAGGCGAATCAGCTACCTCTGGGTTCCATCCACCTTTAAAGGTAGATGTTAATCCCATTTATCGTCCCCTCGACGCCTCAGAAAGAGAGGTCCTCATGGTCGTGTGGTGGTGGGTCTAAATGCTTCATTGGCTTATGTAGCCTAGATGCAAAGTACCCACCGCTAACGGGGTGTCTTGTGGGTAGAGGATTGTGTCATATAACTCGTAGGGCCCTTACGGCTTATATGATCATCAGCTTTGTGCCTGCTATTCGAGGTCTTTTTATGTTTTTGGCGTCTGGGCCTTGGCGTTGAGGCCTTTTAATTTCATTGCGTCGAGGCACTAGGGGAGATATGGCGTCATGGCCTGTTTGCTTTATATGGCTTGAGAGCCTTTGGAGGTTTCGGGTAGGACTTTCGCCTAGCCGAGTAGGATCTGGAGTTTGGATCGAGGTATAGTGCCTCGAAGGGTACAATATATATTTTCTTAACAGCAGGCCCAGCTGCTTCTTTTATTTTTTCATTCTAAAACTGACATTTCTTATGCGTTGCTTACATGTAAGGTTCTAATCGAGGTGTTTCAGATGCTTCCCCTCAACTGGGGTGCTCAGCTTATGTCCTTCGAGATTGACTAAGCTGTAGGTGTTGTTCCCAAGCGCCTTTTCAATGACGTAGGGCCCATCCCAAAATTGCTCCACCAGAGTATCTTTTTCGGAGCCGTTCAAACATGCCTTGCTATCAGATTTGCTCGGCGTTGATACCTTTTTTCTTGACACGAGGAATTGTTCTCTGTGCTCTGTGCAATGACCTTTTCCTTTGCTGGTATGTCGAGTGCCTTGCTTGCAGACTATGGGGTTTCTCACGGTAGTGTTATCCATCCCGGCCTCTACGTCAGCTATGAACTTTTCTATGCAGGACTCTGTTATCTTTGGGTGCTTGGCCTTGCTTGGGGAATCCTGCCTCGGGTGCTCTCTTGCCTGGACATCGATTTCGTTGCATAGACGAGCTTCAGTGGGATCACCTAGGATTTCCGCGATTCCCAGTGGCGTTGGGAATCAGATTCTTCTATGGAGAGTGGAGGGCACTCCTAGGATGATGTGAAGCCAAGGTCTTCCCACAATTGCATTGTAAGGCGAGTCTATGTCAACTACACAGAATGATGTGGGCTGTTCCAGCTTTCCAACATGAATTAGTAACGACAACTCTCCCCCGGGCATCGAGGGTTTTCTGTTGAAGCCATAGACATTGTACGAAGAAGGCACCAAGGCTTTTTCCTTTCCAAACATCTTGTCGTATGTCCTCCCGAAGAGTATGTCCACAGAACTTCCTGGGTCCACGAGTATTCTAGGCATCGCCGTCTTCTCGATGTGGAGTGTGATAACTAAGGGATCATTGTGTAATCTTCCCTCATCGGGAATGTCTGCTGCCGAAAAGAAAACTGGGCGCCACTGCCATTCTTCCAGTTGCCCTCTCATTGCTGCACTTAATATTTCCTTTCCTTCAAAGTCTCTTTTGTGAATTATATCAGTAGGGATGCCTTCGACATTTCGTCCATAGATATCTGCGTGAACTATGGAGTTGTAGTCGTCAAATCTTGGGACGCTTTGGTCAATGGTTATGACGTATGCTTCGTGCTTCTTCTCCTCTGGTTGTGGCTGATTTGGAGGTGGTTTTGGTAGTTCAAGGAAGTGCTTAAATTTTCCCTTTGAAATGAAAAAGTAAATTTGTTCTTGCGCCGTGACGCAATATTCTGTTGTGTGCCCATAAAATTGGTGGAATTGACAGTAATCTCTAGAGTTTCGAGTGTGCTTTGGCTGGTTTCCTCTGCTCCTTGGGTATCTCATCTCGCCTGCCAGTTCGGATTGCTCGATGCTTCGAAGAGCGTCTTCGATGGTTACACACAGCTTTGGCAGCTTTCTATCTTGAAATGCAGGGAACCCTGGTCTTTGGACGCCGAACTTTCTGCCTCCCTCCTGTCCTCTTTGAGCGCCACTGTTTTCAAATTCCCTTCGAGAGTCATTACCTCTACTGTCATTGTACTTCCTATTATCATGATATCTTTCGTCACCAAATTTTCCATCGCTTCTATATCTCCCTGCATCATTCTGCCTCTCTCGCTTTGAAAAGTCCCCTGTTTGGTGGTTCGTGGCTTGATCTCGCTCTTCGAGTGACAAGTTGTTTATGGAGTGCACCTGTTTTGATATGGCTTCTCTCCCTTGGGTGGATTGCTCCCTGATTTCGTCCAGTGTGATTCTCTCATTTTGGTACTTTCGGAGGTCTTGTAGTGTCTCTACATTCTTGGAGAAGAGTCTGTCATACAATGGATGGTTCTTGTCGAGTGCATTTAGATATGCCCTCACCTTGTCTTTTTCCGAAGCTCCATTTCCTACTTCGACGCACTGAGCAGTCCACCTGTCTGTCAAGCTTTTAATGGATTCTTCAGGTCTGACTCTAATGCTGAACGATTTCTCTACTCCTGGCTTTGATGAGTTGTTGTACAAGAAATGAAGTATGAATACTTTGGATAGCTCTTCGAAAGACGAGATCAAACTGGCTGTTATGTTGTCATACCAAGCCAACGCTTCCCCTTTCAGGCTAGAGGGAAAATACTTGCAAAGCACCTCATCTCTATCGGCCCAGGCCAAGAATACCCGCAGATACATTTTGATGTGTAGAGTTGGGTCTCCTGCCCCATCGAAGATTGAAGCAAAGATTGGCATGGTGCATTTTACCGGGATAGCTTTAGAGGAGCTCGAGGCTAATCCCGAAGTATGGTTGCGACGTCTTTTGGCAGGGCCTAGTCTTTCTGATCTTGACACGTGTTCCGAGGGTGTTTTACCCTCCACAATAGTAGTCTCGAATTACTTTGTCATATTTTTGTGACAAATAGGGGGATAATACATATGGTTCTTGTTCTTGTGGTTCATAACCATAGGGGGGGAACATCATGTGATTACTTGCTGTACTTTTTCAAAGTATCAAGTAAGGGGGAATAATTAAAGTTAAGAAGAAGCTTCATATCAAGTATGAGTAGAATCACTTTAAAAGTTTTAATACACGGACTTTAAAGTTTGCTCAGATTTTTACTCTTTGCACAAACAACATGTGGGATTAGCATATTAACCCATGTAAGCTTGAGCGTACCTTTGTGGTTGTTTGAGCTAGATATGTTGTAGGTGCTGTCTACGGATTTTTCAACAAGTTAAAAAGAACACATCAAGACTCAAGGGAGAAGTTGAAGAATTCAAGAAATCGAGATACATCTGGTTAGTACTCAATTGTATATCTTTTGAATCCACGTGTAAATTGGTTTTGTCACTAAAATTGACAAAGGGGGAGATTGTTAGGGCATTGTCTGGTCAAACACACTAGCGTTGGTATGTCAAGCTGGTCGTCAGTTTTAGGTGTCAAAACTCAATCTTGATTTATCCTACTAGAGTTTAGATTTCGGAATTGGGATATAGACAAAGTAGTAGAGACCTTGAAGACGAAGACTGTGAAGACAAAGAAGACATCAATTATTCTTCATCGACAAAAGGTTAGTAGGAGTTATGACTATTATGGAAATTCTTCTATTCTACTTATTATATCTTTCGAAATAGTCGGCTACTTTAGTAGAGATACTAATAGCGGTTGAGATCGTGTTCTTGTCTACCTGACCATGTGTTATGTTGGTATTTGTTCCCACGAATACTAAGTTTACAAGAATGCATGAGATAGATTCGATACCATTTGTCCATTGCAATGGTTTGCTTGCAAATCACTTGTTGGATATGGGTGAATCTAAAGGAGTACTCTTGAGCAAGAGTCCAGTGGATTATAGCTGAGGGCGTCTAACACGTTTAAGTACTGGCCCAGT
>JAJJMA010184114.1:0-11196 GCA_023529015.1 Papaver nudicaule
GGTCTTGAAGATGCTGCCACGTGGATGGCAGATATCTGATGTTTACAGTTGCCCCTTTTCTTTGCACGTTCTACTGGGGTAGAATGGGAAAGAAAATACCCACGACTCTTCAGTTATGATCCTTGATTATGGTGACGGTTACAAAATGCGGCTAGAATCTAGGAATTTATTAATTCCATCTTTTGGTCTTCCTCGTACCTTATAAATACCTTTCTCCTTTCTTTTCTTCTTCTTTTGCCTCTGACTCTCTACTTTCTTATTATTTTTCTTCTGTCTTTGTCTGTTACTTTCTTCATCTCCCAGAAACTTTCCTTGCCTTCCAATCGCCTTCCTCCTCGTCTTCCCATTGTTTTCCTTCGGTAAGTTTAATGTATTTTCTTTTCATTCTTTGTTTCTGACTGTTTTATGATGATCATAGTTTAAGAGCATTGATGTTTTAAAAATATATGTATATTTGCCCCTGCTCTTAAACTATGATCCGTGCTGTTGTTCGCTCTTTGTGATTTTTCCTTTGCTTTCTTCGTTTGTCTGGATGATATTTTGGCCTAACCTGATTCGTTTGTTCCATTTTTGTTGGTCCTCTGCCCCATTCTTTACTGTTCTTGATCTTATGTTTCTTTGATTTACTTTCTGCTGTGCATAGATGTCTGGTTCTGAAAGAAGAGGTCATGATCATGATCGATCTCCTCATGATAGAGGTAGAGATAAAGATCGTGGTCGTGAAAGGAGTCACGATCGGGAACGGTCTCCCCATGCTGCAGATGATAGATCTAGGAGATCCTCTCGTCGGGATCCTGAACGTCCACCCCATCAGAGCTCATCCAGGCATCACCGGTCGGGCGGTCTTGATTCTTCCAGTCGGGGCTCGAAAGATCCAGGTTCCATCAGTGGCTCCAAGCGCCCCGCTGATGAAATGATTGTGGTGCCGCCCGCCAACCTTCCAGTACTTAAAGCTCCGCCGAAGAATTATATGCGTCCAGGGGATAGCTGGAAGCCTTTGGATTTGGAAGATTTTAAAGCCCGTCATGGTCTTCAAAATTTTGAAGTAAAATTTTTTGGTGATGGTGATGATTTGACCTATGACATGATCAACAATTATCCTTATGATCATATGCATTGCTTGACAACCGTCGGGCAGATCGAAAGCGGGATGCCAATTCCTTTGTATCGCCCCGACAACACTTTTGTGATGGATGTCCTTGCTTCTCGCAATGAAGCTAAGTCCTCTGCCACCCGTCCTGCGGTTGTATACAACGGAAATTGGTGGCGCATTGTGACTGAGTGTGATTTGCGTCATCGTGGTCAGACTGGAGTTGTCTGGTCTCCTTTTAATCCCGACGATCGTGCGATCTATACTGTTTCAAACTTCAACGCCACATACAAGGATTACATGAGTCTTTCAAATCGTAAAAAGTGGTGTGTTGGTCCCGCTCGTGCCAAGTCTATAAGTCGGGGTTTTCGAATGTTGCTTGAGGATGTTGACATCAGTAAGTTGAAGCATGTTCCTGGTACCGAAGGTTCCGTCAATCCTATTGCCATACCAAAAGAGCAACTCATCAGAGATGATCACGATTTCAAGTGGTTCCGCACTCCGATCGAAATTGTTGGTCCTTGGGCTTGGGGATGGTCCTCTGCTCAACCTAATGTGGCTCTCCGCATTGCTCCCGCTGGATATCAGCATTACTGTCCTTGGCAGATGAACTGGAACCTCTTTCCTAGGGGTTATGAACAAGAAGAGCAGTATGACATGTCTGGGCGTAGAAGCAATGTGCGGGTCTTTTGTTCCCATGCATTTCCTTGTGGTATGATTATTCCCCTCAGGTTTTTTATTTACTTTCCTTTTTTATGGAACAGGTTAGTAAACGTCAAAAGACAGCGAAAGGGTCCTCTGGTGCAGTTCCTGGTGGCGAGGATGTAGGCGGGGAAGATGAGTCGGATGAGGAGTCTGAGGATGAGGCTTCGCCTGTTCGTGAAATCGACCCCGAAGACCACATGCCACTGAATCAAGTGTTCAATGGTATAGGGAGTGAAAAAGTTGAGGTATGTCAATCTAGTGGGGGTGGATCCTTTTCTTTTGGTCATCCAGCGTCTGAATCTTCTGGCAATGAATCTAACTTTCAATCGGAGCAGGTGGCTATTGGAGGCACATCTTTGTTACCTCCTCCAATGTCTCCTTTATTTGCGGATGACTGGCTGGAGGATGTCGGGCTGGATGCTGGCTCAAAAGATCCTCAGAATATTCCCTCGGTCCTTGGGCAATCAGGTTCTTCATCTCACCTGCCAAGTTCTTCAGTTGAAAAGGGAAAGCATGTATTGGTTGATCTGACCCAATTGGATAGTAAGAATCTGGATGAGGCTTTGAAGTGGGCCCGGTCGAAGAACTTGTTGAGTGTTCCTTTTGGTAGTGCTGGTGTTGTCGGGGAGTCTCCCATGGATGCCGAAGTGCGGGATAAGATGCGAATGCATAGCTTTGAGACTGTCAGAGATGCATTTTTGGCGCCTGAACGTTTGGAGAGGCCTATCATTCCTGCCCCAGTGCTGTCATATGGAGAGATGACTAAGTTGGTGGAGAGCCAGGCTCACCATTTGCCTCAGGCAGCTCTTACTGCGGTAAGTATCTTTTACTGGGTTGTGCCATATTTTGATTGGAATTTTGAGTGCCGTTTCGTCCCGCAGGTAGCTGAGCATCAACAGTACTTGTTTGAGCTGTACTTCAGAAGTTGCTTGCTGCCAAATTTGAAGCTTTGTATTCCAAGGCTGATGGAGAGTTGGTAGCGCAAAATGATGAGCTGGTCGAGCTGCGTCAAGAAAATCTGAAGTTGAAGGATGAGATTGAAAAGCTCAAGAAGGACTTGCATGAGCGGGCTCCGGATGCTAAAGGTTTGTTTCTCTTTGTGATGCTTTATTATTTAGTTGACTTCCGCTTTCTGAAACTAGCCCTTGTGGTGGTTAGCCGTTGATTCCATGTCTGGGTCCAAGACCATTGTTCTGAGTTTGAAGCGTGAGTTGGCGACGATTAAATTACGCTGGAATGAGCAAATGGACAAAGGAAAACAGTTGATGCAGGTCTTGGATACTGCAAAGTCCCGTTTGGGAAGGCTGACCGAGGAATTGAATATTGTAACCAGTGAGCGGGATCGGGCCTTGGACGATGTGCAATCTTTAGCAGATGGGCTCGAGTCACTTGAATCAGATCATGCAGATTTGATTTCTTCGCTTGAAATCTTGTCGGGCAATCTGGAGAAGTCGAAAGCCAAGGAAGAAGAAGCTTTGGATGCCAATCGTGGTCTGGCCAATCGGTTGGCCATACTTCGGGTAGATAGTGCAGCTCTTGTTTCCTGGAAGCAAGATTCACTGAAAGATGCTTGGGCCCAAATTGAGAAATTAGAGGTCGAGTTGGAACGAGCGTTTGCGTTAGGGCCCGCTGATGTCCGATCAATCGAAGATAGGTTGTTGAATGCCCAGGCTGATTTATTTGCGCATTCTCGTGCCTTGGAAGAATCTCGGGCTAAATGTTCTCGTTTATCTGAGGATAATGTGGCGTGCGAACGAATGGTGCATCATTTCCAGAAGGAATTGGAGAGAATGACCTTAGAATTGAATAGTTTACGCCACACGGTATCGATGCAAAAAATTGATTTGGATAAACTTAGCTCGGGTAGACATGGGCGGGATTAACGTGAGTGAGGTTCTGTCCGCTTTCTGCAACTGATCCTTCTGTGTTATGTCGATAATAATTTCTTTCTTTCATGCAGAGTTGGAGAAGCTTAAAAATTTGCAACAGCAGGTGGATGAGCTTGGCCGTGAGAAAGTGCAGCTGCAAGGTGAGCTCGGGCGAGTGCAAGGTTTATCAAATTCCCATATGGAAAGAGCAGATTTGGCGGAGGCAGAGGTTACCCGTCTTCAAGAAGAGATGCAAAAGGTTGTTGCTGCTTGGACTCAGCGGGTAGATGAGGTCCGTCATGACGCGCGGGAGGAGATGAAACGCCGTATCAACTTACTGAAGAAATGAAACGCTGATCGACAGAGTTGACTTAAGATGACTTAAGCGTGTCAATGGCCGTCTTTATTGCTTTCTTTCAAATTCTCTAATCCTTGCGTATAGCGGGCCTTTTTTGTCTTTTTTGTCTTTTTTTGGATCTTGACTTTTGATGTTGGAGATTTTTTGATTGATGTTGAATATTGTTGGAATGCTTGTTGCCGCTATTCCTTGCTGTTATCCTGTTGAAGTACTGAAAAATGTTAATGTAGTCCTGCCTGAATTTGAATCAAGCAGACCCGCTTGAACTTGAATCAAGTGAGAGATGAAGCCAACTTACTTTGTGTAAGAGGCGGGGAATGGCGTTTGTGCCTTGTTCCCTGGGGTAGGAAAAATACCGTGTATACCCCCTTAGGTATATCCATTTGAGATGGATTGCCCGTATGTTCGGATAAATTCTCTAACTGGGCCAGAGATGAGAAAATACCCAGGGTAGGAGTTATTTTGTGATGACCGATACCCCCTTAGGATTGGGCAAGATATTGCCTGTCAACCCCGAAGATAGATTGAATGTCCGAGGAGAATTTTGTGGCTGTTTTCCCCGAACTGATTGATCGATTTTTCGATTGATCGATTTTTCGATTGATCGATTTTTCGATTGGCTGGTTGACCCGCAATCATGATCGAGTTTTTTTTTTTTTTTTTTTTTTTTTTTTTTTTATGTACAGCTATTCTTTCATTGTTTGCGAGTCAAATGTGATAGGGCTTGAGGTATATTGCATTCCATGGATGACGCAATATTTCACCTTTGAGGTTCTTGAGATGATATGACCCTTTGCCTGCCGTATCATGAATGATGAATGGTCCTCCCCATGTTGGCGCAAACTTTCCTTGTTTCTTGTCCTTTTGATAAGGTGGAATTTGTCGTAACACATACTGCCCTTCAATGAAGTTCCTATGCATGACTCTCTTGTTGTATTCCTTTGCTTGCCTTCTTTGGTAATTCTCCATTCTTTGGAGTGCACATTCCCGCCTTTCTTCCAAGTCATCTAACCTTTCCAGCATTAAATCAGTGTTGAGCATTTTTTCCCATGCCTCGGTTTTTGTGGTGGGTATGATTGTTTCTGTCGGGATGACTGCTTCTGCCCCGTAGGTAAGCAAGAATGGTGATTCTCCCGTTGGTTCCCTCCTAGTTGTTCGGTAAGCCCATAGCACGTTGTGCAGTTGCTCGCACCACCTATGTTTGTACCCATCAAGAGTTTTTTTAAGATTCAGAGCAATTGCTTTATTGGTTGCTTCTACTTGTCCATTGCATTGTGGATAGATCGGGGTGGACTTGTTTTTCTGTATATGGAACGTTTGGAGCAAGTGGTCGAATTTTGTCCCTGATAATTGTGCCCCATTGTCTGAGACGATGGACGCCGGAATGCCAAACCTACAAATGATGTTTTCAAACACGAATTTGAAAATGTCCACGTCTCTGATTCTTGCGGTTGCCTTGGCTTCTACCCATTTTGTGAAGTAATCTGTTGCCACAATTAACCATTTTCTTTGTCGGGTCCCAATAGGCAATGGTCCCACTATGTCTATTCCCCATTTGACAAATGGCCATGGGCTCAAGACGGAGTTTAGATCCGTAGCTGGGGCTTTGATTTTCTTCCCAAATCTTTGGCATTTGTCACATCGTCGGGACATATCAGATGCGTCCTTGTACATGGTGGGCCAGTAGTATCCCTGTGTCTTAGCTTTTATGGCCAATGACCTCCGCCCACTGTGATTTCCGGCATCTCCATAGTGGATGGCGAGTAGTATTTGATGCCCCTCTGTTCTGGTGAGACATCGCAAAAGCGGTCCTAAGAATGAGTGCCTATACAGGATTCCATCTCTCAATTGGTATGTTGCTGAGCGGGATATTATTTTCGCTGCTTCCTTCGTATCAGCGGGTAACTCCCCTTTGGCAAGATATCGGTGTATGGCCTCCCGCCAGTCAATGGGTTCTGGCCCCGGTGTATCGGGTCTCTCTTCCTCAATCGGGGTTTCTTCCAGCGGGATTTCCACGTCTGCGGGATCTTCTAGATCTTCTGCATTTTCTTGAATCACTGTCACTTGTTCCATCTGCACAGATGGTTCATAGATACGGCCTATTTTGACAGAATTGGTGGTCTTGTCTCTCAACATGGAAGATATGAAGGCGAGCGCATCGGCATGCCTGTTATCTTTTCTGCAGATGTGTCTGAAAGTGATCCCGCCTATTTGAGAAGCTAAATGTTGCACCAGGCACATATATGCAGTCAAGGTCTCGTCTAGGGTTTGATATTGCAGCTCTATTTGTCGGATCACCAATTGTGAATCGCTTGTTAGGCGGACCTCTTGAATTCCCAACTCCAGGATGAGCTTTAGTGCGTGGATGACCGCTTCATATTCCACGACATTATTGGTGTGACTTTCGAATTCTAATCTGAAAGCATGAACAAGTCGTTCTCCAGTGGGTGAAGTAATCACTATTCCAATGCCTGCTCCATCCTTATTTGATGATCCATCAACAAATACTTCCCACCTTCTTGAACTGGTTGAATTGATGACGCTCCCGGGGTCCTCTTTGTCGACTTCTACTTCCGGGAGGTCATCTATCTCAGCCTCGTTGTATGCGGGGAAATCTGCTATAAAATCGGCCAGGACCTGAGATTTTCGAGCAGTTCTTGGTTCATAGATAATGTCAAATTGCTCAAGTTGTGCACTCCATTTGGCTATTCTTCCCACCTTGTTCGGGCCTCTAAGTATTGCCTCTAGCGGGGCCTTAGTGGGTACCCGGACATAGTGCGGTAAGAAGTAGGTCCTCAACTTCTGAGTGGCAAACACCAATGCTAATATCAATTGTTCAATTTTTGTGTACCTCCTTTCGGCCTCATTGAGTGTTTTGCTGACATAATATATTGGTTGTTCGGTTTTTTCTTGTGTACGCACAAGCACCGCACTGACTGCATTCTCTGTAGCTGCAATGTATAAGGTGAGGACCTCTCCTGGTATTGGTTTTTGAAGAATAGGTATCGTGGCCAAGTACTCCTTGATTTTCCGAAAGGCCGTCTCACACTTATCTGTCCACGTGAAGCCTTTTTCCTTTTTAAGGGTATCAAAAAAGGGCTTGCACTTATCACTGGAGCGGGCAATGAACCTGCTTAACGCCGCTAAGCTCCCATTGAGTTTTTGAACCTCTTTAAGGTTTTTTGGCGAGGGCATCTCTGTAATCGCTTGGATCTTTGCCGGGTCGACTTCAATTCCCCGCTTGGTGACCAAGTATCCCAGAAACTTTCCCGATGTTACACCAAAGGTGCACTTATCGGGATTCACCTTCATGTTATTTTTTCGCAGGACGTCAAAAACTTCCCGTATATCCTTCAGATGATCCTGAGCAAGTTTGCTTTTTACCAGCAGATCGTCAACGTATACCTCAAGATTATGCCCTATAAACTTTTTGAAAATTGTGTCAACTAAACTCTGATAGGTTGCTCCCGCGTTCTTTAGCCCGAATGGCATCCGAGTGTAACAGTATAACCCCCTTGGTGTGAAGAATGCTGTGTGCTCTTGATCTTCCTCTGCGAGTGATATTTGATTGTATCCCGAGTACCCGTCCATGAACGACATCAGCTCGTGTCCCGTCGTGGCATCCACTAGTTGATCTATACTTGGTAGGGGATAACTGTCCTTTGGACAAGCCTTATTGAGGTTGGTGAAGTCTATGCAGATTCGCACACCCCCATTCTTTTTCGGGACGATCACCATGTTTGAAATCCAAGTCGGGTATTTGACCCGTCTGATGAATCCTGCGTCTAGTAGCTTCTTGAGCTCCTTTTCCACAGCTTCATGATATTCAGGTGCAATTTTTCGTTGTCTTTGTCGATAGGGAACAGTTCCTGGCTTGATGGCTAGCCTATGACAGGCTAGCTTCGGGTCAATCCCTGGCATGTCTCCCATTTTCCAAGCGAATACATCCTTGTATTCGATCAACAGTTGATGGAGTCCAAGTTCTTGGTCATTGGTTAGGAGTGTCCCGATCTTGATCATTTTCGGGTTTCCCACAGTGCCTATGTCTACCTCTTTGGTTGCTTCCAACGCTGAAAACGTTGGTTTTTGAGTTCCCAAGACGGGAACGTTCTTTAATTGCTATTTGGTAGTGTCCATAGGCTCGATTTCCTCGGCTTTTGTTATCGTAACTTGGGTTGAGATTTCTGCTTCCGATGGTACGTCTGCTAGACTTTTGCCCGCCGTATCTATGAGATATTGTTCTAACTTCTTTGCCTCGAGTTCAGCTTTTCTTTTCTTCCTTTGATTAGCCTGAATGGTCATTCTTTCTTCGTTTAAGCTTACTTCCATGGCCTGACAAGCTCTGGCCAACATCTGGTCTCCTTTGATTTCCATTTCCCCTCTTGGAGTAGGGAACCTGAGGTATTGATGGTATGATGACGCCGTCCCGCGCAATTTATGTACCCAGTATCGTCCAATGATGGCGTTGTATGGGGAGGGTACGTCTAGAACACTAAACAAAGTATCCAAGATTATAGGTCCCGCTCTGACTGCTAAAGTAATGTCCCCCTTGGGTCTTGATACTGACCCATTGAATCCGTAGATTGTGTAGGGAGATGACATCAGTATATCATCAGGGAATCCCATCTTTTTGAAAGCTTCATAATACAACACGTTCAACGAACTTCCACTGTCTATGAGGATTCTGGTGACATTCCATTCTGCTTCACCCGATGTAGTTTCCTCCAGTCTCCCCATTGGTAAAGTCAGCACAAGCGGATCGTTGTGGATCTCCACCTCCTGGTCAACGTCCTTTGCTGAAAATGTAAGAGGGGTAGCCATCCATTCTTCCCAATCGTTTTCCGTGGTTACCCCGTCAATCTTGAATACTTCATGGCTGTTTACAATCTTCTTGCATCGCTCATTGATATCGTGGACTAACCCCGGCAGGTGCCATTCTGAATGTGTGATGGTGTTCACGGTCTTCGCGCCCTGAGGGAGTTGTACCGTCTTGTTGTGTAATGGAGGGGGTGGTAATAAGATGTACTCTTGGAGTTGTCCCTCATCAATCATCTTCTGAATTTGAATTTTGAGTGCTCTACATCTGGCTGTAGTATGCCCATAATATGCGTGATATTCGCAGTATTCCTTTGACTGGGCCTTCGTCTCAGGCTGCCGTCCCTTGTACCATGGCCAGGCAAAATCTGATCTACCTCCAATCTCTTTGAGTATCTGTGATTCTGGCTTGTTCAAACGGGTGAAGACTCTATCTTCCTGGCGAATTCTTTTGTCATCGCGCCTATCACTCCATTGTGCGGGACGCTTGTCTCCCTGATGTTGATCATATCGGGGTGTAATTGGTTGTGCCACCGGTTCGTCTCTTGCATTTGATGGTGTAATTTCCGTGGAGTTGGCTCTTTGTCCTGCCTCCGCTCCCCGGTGATGACCTCTGGAATTCTCCTTCTGGACCTCTTCAAGTCGTATGAAGCGTTCTTGTATCAATCTTAGCTCAGCAATGGTGCTAGGATGCCTCAATTGAAGCTCTGTAAATAAAAGAGATCCTTTTGGCAACCCGCTCTTGAACGTCCCGATTGCTACTTCCGGGGGGACGCTTCCTATAGCCAAGCATAATCGATGCCATCTGTCGGTGTAATCCCTGGTGCTTTCTTTGGGCTTCATATCTAATACGAACAGCTTTTCCATTTCTACTTTAATTGCTATGTTATAGACGTATGCCTCCACGAAATCCTTGGATAGCTGGGCAAAAGATTCGATGGAGTTGGCGGGGAGGTTGTCGAACCATTGTAATGCCGAGCCTTTTAAGCTTGAGGGAAAGAACTTGCACATGATCGCTTGATCAAATTCCCACTTGGCCAGTGTCCTGGTGTAATATTTCAGGTGGGCCGCTGGATCTCCACTTCCGTCGAAGCATTCGAAGGCGGGTAAGGTACATTTGGGATGGATTCTTTCTTGAGCAATAGCTGGAGCAAAAGGCGATATGTGAGTTCCCCTTATTGCTTCCTCGAGTCTTTCATGACCTTGATTACCTTGCTTCATCTTCATTTCATTCAATTGCTCCCTTAGTTGATTATGTTGCTGTTGTACCCGATTAATCTCTTCGTGAATGCTTGTTTTGTGGCCTTGTGCGGGTATGCACTCATCTTGTCGAATCCATCCTCCAGGTGCTTTTGTCGGGGTGTATATTGAACCCTCAGAGTCTCCTACGTGGCTCTGGTGTCTGTTATTCGCCCCCCGCTTCTCTGTAGCGGCTACGATTCTCTTTTCTGCATTTGGTCTGAGCCATGCATTCGGTCAGGGCTCTGTATGCGAGTCAACTTCATCTTCTATCTGCACCATGGGGGTAAGTCGAGTCACTTTAGCTTTTAGCTTCACGTTCTCTTCAGCTAATATTTTCAAGGCTTGTGTGTATTCTTGATTTTGTTCTATCTGAGCCGCACGCCTTTCATTGCTGTCTCCATTATTGGCTGGGCTTTGCTTATCGGGTTCTGTTGTTGCATGCGCTTCCTCCTCTTGTCGTCGTCTCTGGTCCATGAATACTTCCTGAAATCCTGCAGCGCGTGCATTAGTTGTTTTCGGATTGTACCGAGAGATTTCGCCTGCGTATGTTTTGCTTTGACGTGCTTTGGTGATTTCTTTTGCGCTTGATTCCGCTATTCTCTCTACTTGCCTCCACTTCCGAAGTCGTGCTTCTTCTTCTGCGGCTGCCATTGCTGCTGCAGCTATGGTGACTGCATCGTTCTTAGGGATCTGATGTTGTACAACGTGGGTTGGATGAGGAGTTGCATCTTCTTTGTTGGGTTGCGATTTGACTTTGGATGGCGAGATTCCTGTAGCTGACTGCTCCACAGTTGTTCTGCTTTTTTGTATATTGATTTTATCGGCTGCAGCTCCGCCGGGCTGGGATGTTGTAGGTCTTGCCATATCTCCTTCTTTGACTATTGTTTGCTGTGTAGCTTTCATTTTTGATATTTCCTTATCCATCTGATTCTGTGAGCAAAAAAGAAAATAAACAAATAAGATGTATAGGACGATGTTGTTGCAGTCAAACCGTGGTAGCCAAAATGACCATGCTCTGTGTCCACTAGGAAGAACGAATTCTTTTACTCAGGTCCCTGTTTCTAGCGCCACTGTAACAACCTGGAATCTGACTTTGTATCAGACGGCTATCACTTCAC
>JAJJMA010184123.1:0-11025 GCA_023529015.1 Papaver nudicaule
GACAGTGTAGTTTTATCCTAGAGTTTGTAATAAGGCAGCCGATAAGCTTACCAAATTTAGTGATTTTGTTGAATGATCTAATATCTGGCAGTTGTATGACAGTTGACAGACCACCTAATGTCATAAAGAGTCAGCTATATTTTGTTAGACAACGTTCACTTTTTTGAATTAATGATATTTCCAGCTATATTTAGTTTCTTTTTCAAATTAAGAAACTTCTTACATATCTTTTCGTATAGCTTATCAGGTGCACATATATATATATAGTTGTTCGTGTTTATTTTTTCTCCTACACTCCCCTTGTCTAGTTACATACAAACTGAACTTCATACTCATTTTTGTATCATGGTAGACTTCGTTTTTTTACTCTCATGGTTTCCTTGTATGTTCCTCCTTTTCTTCACCTTCCCCTTCTTCTACTTCTTCTTCTATAACACTGGTAAGTCTTCACCATCATCTCCAACTTCTGTGTTGCCAAAATCATACCCGTTAATCGGTTCTTCTTTCGCTCTTCTTGCGAATAGAGACCGACATAATCAATGGGCAGCAGAGATTCTTACTGTATGCCCAACAAACACTTACGTCCTTCGATATCTCGGTGCTTGTATGGTGTTTACTGCTTATCCTGAGAATGTCAAACACATTCTCAGCTCTCACTTCTCTAACTACCCGAAAGGTGAAATGCTGAGAAACATCCTCAGTGATTTTGCAGGCAAAGGGATAGTCACTGCAGATGGTGATAGCTGGAAGTTTCAGAGACGAATACTAAGTCATGAATTCAACCCCACATCTCTTCGTAAGTTCGTCGAAGAAGTTGTTAAGATCCAGATATTCGACCGATTGATTCCCATTCTCTCAATGACAGCTGAAAAGAATTCTCAGCTTGATCTTCAAGATATCCTCCAAAGGTTTGCTTTTGACAACATTTGCAAGATCTCGTTTGGGTATGATCCACACTACCTTTCACCATCACTGGAAAAATCAGAATTTGCAGTTGCATACGAAGATGCTACCAGGATAACAGGTGACCGCATCGGCAGTGCTATCCCTTTTGTTTGGAAACTTAAGCGATTTCTCAAAATAGGATCAGGAAAGGTAATTAAACAAGTAACTACAACAATCAGGGAGTCTATAAGAAAAATTATAAGGCGAAAGAAACACGAACTGAAGGAGAATTCTTCTCCAGAGACTAATGATGATCTCTTATCAAGGATTGTTAAAGACGACAATTTAGACGAAGATTTTGTGATTGATATGGTCATAAACTTCATTTTAGGAGGTCAAGATACCACTTCAGCGGCCTTGACATGGTTTTTCTGGTTGGTTTCTCGCAAACCTGGAGTAGAGAAAGAAATACTCAAGGAGATCAACCAAATATCTGAAGAACCTGGATACGACGACATCAAGGACATGGTTTATATTCATGCGGCTCTTTGTGAGAGCATGAGGTTGTACCCACCGGTACCGGTCGAAAGCAAAGAAGCAGCAAGTGACGACGTTTTACCTGACGGAACCATTATAAAGAAGGGGATGATGGTCTTGTATTCTACTTACGCGATGGGTAGGATGGAAAACGTATGGGGTTCGGATTGGAATGAGTTTAAGCCAGAGAGATGGTTAGAGAAAGAAAATGTTACAGGAAAATTAAGATTCGTGGCCAAGGATCCTTATGCATATCCTGTATTTCTAGCAGGTCCAAGGATTTGCTTGGGCAAAGAGATGGCATTCTTGCAAATGAAGATGATAACAGTAGAAGTCCTACGCCGATTTCAAGTGGTTCCAGCCGCAAACGGGGATGATTTTGCACCTGTGTTTGTTTCGTATATTACTTCGAATATGAAGGGTGGCTTCCCAGTTAAGATCCAAAAGAGGACCATATAGTTCTTTTATTTATCAAGTTTGATTTTTGAGAGCCTGTAATAAATTAAGGAAAATAAATAGTTCTCTGTTGTATGGTAGGCTTTCACAGCCGACAATCAGATTTTCAGTTCCAAAGAAAACCTGCAGTCCCAAAAACAGCGCATCACGAGAAATTGAAATTTCTTGGGCCTGAAAATCTGATTGTCGCATTGTAATGCTAGTTGTTGCAGAAGTACTTGAATGGGGTTTTTATGTTGGCGGTAGTGGCGGTGACGGGATGGCAGTGATTAGTGGTGGTGGTTGCGGCGACGGTGGTAGTGGTGACGGAGGCGGCAGCTAGTATTAATGGTGGTGGTAGTAGTGATGTATGGTGGTGGTGATAAAAAGAATAGATCTGGGTTTAGGTAAGAAGAAAGGTGTTCTTGTATAAAATAAAACTGAATCTTTTTTTTTTTTTTTTTGGTATTCAAAACTGAATCTTTTTTTTTATTTATTTTTGGTTTTTAATTTTGGTAGGATAACTTAGTCATCCCTTATCAAGACCTGTAGATAGGTTTAGTAGATTGCAGTCCCAAAAACAGCAAATTTCTAATGATGCCAACAAGATAACCGGGCCTAAGAAAAGTGCTCTGCTTCTTAAGTTCGCTAAAAATGCGTACCCAGTAGTCACCAAATATCAAAGATCATTGCTAAAGGCTAAAGCCAAATAAAATATCAATTTTGACATTATAAGTGCAGTGCAAGGAAATTACTTAAACTTGCTAATATTACAAGCATGGTACACTCTGCATCACTGCTCAATCAATCTCATCTGCCATTAAGGATAAATAAAAGCAATTACTTCTAATGAGAAAAATATCTCCAGATTCTTACGAACGAAGGAGATGAGGAGAGACCACTGCAAATCTTTTCTCAGCGCATCTTGTAATGTTGAGTTCCTGAACTCTTGCTACGCTGACCATTCAATTCATATTTAAGAGTAATATCAACGTCCCGGGGATTCTTCTTGTTTTGTGAAACAGTCATGCTCCCAGAGAGTACTTCACCTTCACAAATGGTTAGCACTTCTTCAAGGTACAACACGGTTTGCTTCCAATGCGTGGAGCGAGATCTGGGTCCTGGATAATTCAAATTGGGATGAATTAGATCAAGTTGTCAATGAGCAGGAAGTGAAATTACTGTGCAAAAATAGAAAGAAATAGAAAGAATGAATGAAAAGAACCTGTAGAGAAGCCCATCAACTTATGACACTGCGTAAATGAGACATCAAAATATGCAACTAGGGCATGAATATAATCACTACGCTCTGCCCTGAGCTTAAAGGGAGCTGTAAATGAGACATCTCCAGAAGCCATCTTCAAGATATCCATTGTCTGAAAAGAAGAATCATCGGTCACATATAGTTTCCAAACCAAATGCAACACTGGATGATAATTAAAAGTAGGTCTTACATGATTTACAAACCAACTTATCCCATACATTCACATGCTGGAAAACAAAAAAGTATAAAGTTTATTTAACCACCTTAAGCAGCTGGCTGTTGGTGACGATTTGGTTCTGATCAACCGTGTCTACAAGGGGTTCCATTATGGATTGCTTTTTGATACATTTCATGTCGAAGCCGTAAACATCATTCCAGACTGCAAAGCATAATAACATCAAACAGGACGTAATACGTTAATAAACAACATAGTGCACCTCAAACAATGTATGTATGAAACTGTACCCATACGATAATATGAGGAGGAACCATACATTCAATTTTGTCTTCCTTGTACTCATGATCCTCAATGGCTGTCAAATAGAGTGATGCCTTGTCTGGCAAGATGATCCCATCATTTACCTGCACACAACATGAACATCAGAGAAAGCAATCATCAAGTTCCATAAGAATTTCTATTAGTTATCCAACAGCAATCATTTGTGGAAAGATCTTTCTTTTATGTGCCATTTATAAGTGTTTTATCTATATTTTTTACTTTCTGTACGTATAGAGGGGCCAAGTAGTCTTTCCCCATGTAAACATTGTAATCAGCATATAGATCAATGTATAATAATAAGTGTAATACAAGAATTTATTGAAAGGAAAAGGATAACTTACGAGCCACTTGTTACGTGCATATAGAACAGTGTCTAACATATTCTCAAACAACAGAAAATAACCCATCCACTCAGAAATGATGATATCAACTTTTGGGACCGGAAGCTCAATCTCTTCCACCTTTCCCTTCAAAACTGTAATAACTGAGAGAAAAGAGAAACAACCGTATAAATAGAAAACCAAAGAAGTTTATGAGAAGTAGTAACAGGAGATCTACAGAATTGAAGAATTTATATACAAAAAGAATTACAGAAATGATAATTACCATTAGAGAAGCCATTTGTTTCCACAATCTCTTTCGCCATGTCAGCCATTTGGGAACACTCGATCTGCAATGATTAGATTATTATTTCCATTATACTTTACTAAAAGAAAAAATGTAGATACCTTAGAGATTGAAGTAATAGTTTAAGATGCAGAAAATGAAAGTTGGTATAGAAACTAGCTTTTGCAAAGACCTTCTTGGCATTTACAGGAAGGGGTTTTTGAGGGGGGAAATGGCACCAAACACAGGGAAGACAAGGAAACGAACGTAATCTAACTGTATCTTGGCATTTACAGGAAGGGGTTTTTGTGGGGGGGAAAGGCACCAAACACAGGGAAGACAGTGACACGAACGTAATCTAACTGTACAATAGAGTGGGAATATGGGTCCATCGAGCGAGTTACAGTTAAGTTTTGGAATCCCATTCTAGTAAGCAGATGCAAAGATAGAATCACATACCGCATAAACATGCTTAGCTCCTGCTTTTGCACAAAAGAGGGACAAAATTCCAGTACCAGCACCAACATCAAGAACGATTTTGTCCTTGAAGAGGAACGTGTTCTTGTAAATAACATCTTGATATGTCTTTGTCCTCACAGAGTCCTTCAACATTTCCTGTAACGTTCAAACTTTTAGCAAGTAAATACTTGCTTAAGATAGCGAATAGCAATTTTCTTTGAAATCCCAAGATTATACAAAGTGTGGCTTCTAATACCCTCAACACCCTATAACTTAATTTCAATAACTCACGCCAAAATACACTCATGAGTTAACTAAAATCAATTACCCATGAGTCCTACATTCTACACTCATGACACCCCATTAGGGGCCATGTTTTCTTTGACACCAAATGCCAAATGAGGTCATCAAGGGTGCTTAGGTTCAAAATAGCAGTCTTGAAATATTGTCAGTCCCGAATGCTTGTGTAAATCTAAAATAACAACTGAACCAAAAAGTAATAGCGCAGAGCTCTAATAACGAATGAGTAGACAAATACTAATACAACTCGATATACGAAACAAATGAATGAAGCTGTTAACTCCGTATAGGCAGCGAAACACTTACTTCATGAATACCTGCACACAACAAGAAACAACAATTAGTCTTTACAAACACATACTTTTATCAAATCGATACCCAAATTCATTAAACCCTAAACTCCTATTCTACATACAGACTGAAATTACACTCAACAAAACACTCAATCCAAAAACTAACACCAACCCAACACCTAAAACAAACCCAAAAACCACAAATTAACTTATTTACAGAATAATAATCTTAGCTTTATCATAAAAATCTGTACTTTGTCATACCAAACACAATCATATAAGAAAATAACAAAAGACCCATTAATCAGAAGCTGAGGGTTTTTGAAGAAATAGTTACCAAAGTGAGAGTAAGAATCGAAGTAATAATCAGCACTAGTTTTATCACTGCCAATAACAGCTGCTGCAGTATCAGCTTCAGACATGGATTGATCAAGATTGGTACTAGGAGTATTCATCTCTTCTGGTAGTTCATCATCATCAATACATAACTTAGTTACTTGTGGATGATTATTATTTCCAGATGAAGAATCCCCATGGCTACTTCTTCTACGGCCCATATTTTAGGGTTTTAGAGGAACAACTAGGGTTTTGGGAGAGAAATTAGGGTTTATTGAGGTTTGAGGGATTTTGTGTTGAGGGGGTTTGAAATAGTGAGTCTGTTTTATTGTGATGGTGGCTGCTGAGAAAAGCAGACAGAGAAGATTTTTCTTGTTTTTTTAGGGCACCCAAAGTGGAAGGTCCCAATGAGTGAGATTAGTTGATAATAGGATAATTAGTACTAAATCGAGTAATCAGATAACAACATGGGGGTGTAGCTCATATGGTAGAGCGCTCGATTCGCATTCGAGAGGCACGGGGTTCGATTCCCCGCACCTCCAACTTTTTTGCACTTTTTTATGAGCCGTGCCGAAATCGTGGCAAGTCGAATGTAGGGTAAGCTTTCCGGTTCGGCACAATGTAGCGGTGTTTCGTCTGATACTTTTCGTGTATATAATGCCTGCAGCATCATTGCTTTTAACCTGGACTTCAAATGGTGCATTCACCTCCAATTTATGAGCCGTGTACGTGCCATTGCGAATCGGAAAGCTGAGTGATGCAGCTACAATTTTTGTTTTTCTTTAGAGGAACATGATTGTGTTAAGGATTGGCTCGACCAAAGCCATAAGGGTTAGGTCCCACATAGAATAAGGGAGGTTCTAGGTGGTGCCTATAAGTTGTAGCATCTCCTAACATAGTACCGAGGCCTTTTAAGATAAAACCCCACACCCGACCCAAAGGTAGTTAAGTTGAAGACAGTATCGGTACTATTTGGTCGGGCCTGGAGTGGTTATGGACGGAGTGGTGCGCAAGCTGGAGCTAGGGCTCATTGATGGAGTTAGACCTGATCCCATCTAACTCAGGTGGAGCAAAGCTCATGGAACAAGGGAAGTCAAAGAGTTAGGGCTCATGGAGGAGTTAGACCTGCCACCATCTAACTCAGGTGGAGCAAAGCTCGAAGGGGCATCCAAGGTTCAAGGGCGCATAATGACTGTGACCATGTTCGATAGTAGTAACAACGGATGAGTTGGTTGGTGAGATGGCTCTGGATCTCGCCAAGGTGGAGATTGTTAAGGATTGGCTCGACCGAAGCCATGAGGGTTAGTCCCACATAGAATAAGGGAGGTTCTAAGTGGCGCCTAATAAGTTGTAGCATCTCCTAACATAGTACCGAGGCCTTTTAAGATACAACCCCACACACCACCCAAAGGTGGTTAAGTTGGGGACAGTATCGGTACTATTTGGTCGGGCCTGGAGTGGGCCCGGTAGTCCGTTGGATCCTTCAGATTGCAGCTATTTTTCTAGCAAAAAATGTACTAATTGAGACTGGTTAATGGCAAGTCCGTTGGATCCTTCAGATTGCAGCTATTTTTCTAGCACAAAATGTAATTGAGACTGGTTAATGGCAAGTCGAATGTAGGGTAAGCTTTGCTTTCCGGTTCGGCACAATGTAGCGAGCGGCGTTTGTCTGATACTTTGCGTGTATATAATGCCAGCAGCATCATTGGCAAGTAATAATTGTGGAAGTGAAGGCTTGCTATCTTATCATGGAGTACACTGTATTGCTTTTAACTAGGACCTGGTGCATTGTAAATGGAAAAAAGCAATGATGTGCCTGTTCCAACCACCTAATTTAAGACGGAGAAAGCATGATATGCCTGTTTCAACCACCATCCATAATTGATCTAATTTCATACCTAGCCAGAATACTTAACTTGCTTCTCATTTTCTTGATCACTTCATCGGGCACACAAAAAAAATAAGGCCAGAACAACAGATGGTGTCGAAGTAAAAATGGGTACGGAAATCTCAAATGCAGAAAAGATCCACTATGTGTTGATTTCAGTTTGTGTGGCAATTCTATTGTACCTTCTCTCAATTTTCGTAAGTTTTCTTCACAAAGCATGGTGGAAACCGATTCGCATACAAAGTTTGTTAGCTTCACAGGGAATCAAAGGTCCTCCTTACGAATTCCTTTATGGGAATACCCGAGAAATTATTAGTATGGTAAGGGAAAGAATGGCTTCACCCATGAAGAATTACTTGCAGTCTCACGACGTTTTCCCTCAAGTTCAGCCTCATAGGCATTTATGGATCAACATCTACGGTAACTACGTACTTTCTTTACTCGAAGGGACTGGTGCGCAGCTTGTTCGTTCATATGATGCACTGTGATTCTTATTGCTAATCAATATGGATCAAGTATATAGTATAAGTTAATTACTTGTTTCATTTACACTATACAGGTAAGAACTTTCTCAATTGGCATGGTCCGGAACCTCAACTGTGTGTGACGGAGCCGGAGTTAATCAAAGAGATCTTGACTAATAAAGATGGAGTTTACTTAAAACCGGAAGTCAAAGGCCATGTTAAAATGATACTAGGAAATGGACTTTCTATGGTAGATGGACAAACATGGGTTCACCGTCGAAAATTAGCTAACCATGCGTTTTATGCCGAAAATCTGAGGGGAATGGTTCCGGCTATGATCACAGCAGTTGTGGTCATGTTTGAAAGGTGGAAAGATCATGACGGTAAAGAGATCGACGTATACGAAGAATTCCGTATATTGACATCTGACGTGATATCAAGAACTGCATTTGGGAGTAGTTATGTTGAAGGGAAGAACATTTTTGAGATGCTGATGAAATTGGTAGAGCTGGGTGCAACTTTGGCCTCTGACAGTTCTTTCAAGACAAGACTCCCTTTTTTTGAGTAAGTTTGCGTTATACATAACCCTACTCCTTTTTTATGGGGCATAACTTATCCTGACGAATTCCAGCTTTTAAAGAACATGATTGTTTGCGGTGTGGGCACAAGTGCAATTTTCAGTGTGCACATGTAACATTTTATATTTATGTGTTTGTGGCAGGAAAATTTGGCGAAGGAAAGAGGAGATTGAAATGGAGAAAATCGACGCTGGAATTCGAAATTCGGTTTTGGAGATAATAAAGAAAAGAGAAGAGATGATGAAGAAGGGAGAATTACATGATGACTATGGTAGAGATTATCTAGGTTTACTTCTAAATGCTAACAAGGATCCAGATGAGCACAAGAGGATTACAGTACAAGACATGGTTGACGAGTGCAAATCAATGTATTTTGCCGGACATGAAACCACTGCAAGTTTGCTAACATGGACTTGCTTACTTCTAGCCGTTCATACAGATTGGCAAGACAAGGCAAGAAAAGAAGTGATTGAGTTATTGGGAGAGAATAATCAAATATTTAATGAGAACTGCATCACCAAACTTAAGATTGTAAGTATTATCATGTCATATTTTCTATGTCTTCGCTCTTATTATCAATATGTTTGTTTTCTGAGTTAGATCTGACAACTGATTCAATTTTTTTCTTCCATTTTTCGAGTCAGTGGCGTTTTAATAACTTACTCAAATGGGTCCAAAGTCAAAAGTTAGGTCTGAATCGGTGACCGAGTCAGATCTGACTCAAAAAAAAACAACAATCTGACATCCAACTCGGACCGAGTCAGTGGTCGAGTCAGATTCAGATGCCAAATCAGCAAAAAACTAACACCAATTCATATGGCTTACAAAGATAAACAAAGATCAGCAGGCTACATGCTGCTGCCGCCAAAACTTAAAACTGCTGAAGCAGATATTGATACTATAAATTTTTGGTTAGCATTTGCCTATACACGTACTGTGAAATTCTAATCCCATGTCTTGCAATAACTCTTGTTTTTCTCTTGCAGATGACAATGATCATAAATGAATCTCTTCGACTCTATCCGCCAGTTCCTGGATCTACCAGAAGAATTGAGAGACAAGTAAGACTAGGAGACCTAATTCTCCCAGGAGGCATAACCATAGGGTTCTCCATTATAGCAGCTCACCATAACCCCAGAATTTGGGGAGAAAATGTTCATCAATTTAAACCTGATAGGTTTTCTCAAGGAATAGCCAAGGCCACAAATAACAATCTCATGGCGTTTATTCCTTTTGGTTATGGACCTAGAACCTGTGTAGGTTCCAACTTCGCAATGATCGAAACCAAGATTGCTCTAGCAATGATTCTACAAAGCTACAAATTTACTCTTTCGCCTACTTATGCCCATTCCCCGTTCGATCGCATTACTATTCGCCCACAACATGGACTTCAGATCATAGTGCATAAACTGTATTAAGTGTAAATATCTAATGTGTCACATATTATGTACCTCAAGTCTTTAGTCTTCTGTTGAGTCAGTCATGTAACTAATAGTTATATTGTTGTAACTGTAGTATCTAGTCTTGCAGTTTTCTAGCTAGATAAGTATTCATACAACCTATTCTTTAGCTCATATTCATTATCTTGTATCGAGTCTGTTGTACTGCTGATATATATATATAGCATTCAATGAAACCATTCTCTATACAGTTGTGAGAGAACCTATCACTAGTAAGCACTATTGTTTTATGGTATAGTAGAGCTAGGTTATTTTTTTTTTACAATGGGTTCTTCTAGTGAAACAACTGATGCTTCTGGAGAGAAAACACCTCCACAAAACCCTAATCAAAAGATCAATCAAGAGCCTTCAGGTAGTGAAAACAACAAGGATGCTAGCTTATCACCTTTTATGTTCACCCTGCAGATAACCCAACCTCAGTTTTATCCACACCAGTACTAACAAGTGATAACTATTGCACTTGGGTACGAGGCATGAAGAAATCACTTAGTGCCAAGGCAAAGCTTGGCTACATAGACGGCTCGATCAAGAAGCCAACAGATCCATCAGATCTTGTCTTATGGCAAAGGTGTGATGATCTAGTTGGTAGTTGGATTTCGAATTTTGTGGAACCTCAGATCTAAAAGAGCATTATGTTCTTCGACTCTGCCAGAGAGATGTGGCTCGATCTTAAAACCAGATTTGCACAATCTAATGCTCCCAAACTCTTCGCTTTGAAGCAATCGATAGTTACTTTGAAACAGGAGAATCAAACTGTAGCAGTTTACTTTACTCAGCTCAAGACCCTGTGGGATGAACTGGACTCATTCAGGCCACATGAGTTATATTGATCGTCATAACCAGTATAGAGCTATGGAGTTTTTACAGGGATTACATGACAGATTTTCAGCCCTGCGAAGCCAACTATTGCTACAAGAACCAATGCCAACTGCCGCTAATTAAACTATACGATCTTGTGCGTCAGGAAGAAGATTATCAAGGGATTAACTCTTCAACAATCACTAATGTTGAATCAGCTGCA
>JAJJMA010184124.1:0-12343 GCA_023529015.1 Papaver nudicaule
CTGCGTTCTCGCATTTTAGGTGAGGTGGAAATCGAATTTCCGTCCAAAAATAGAGATGTTTTTTTCTCTATAATAGTTGTTTTTTTATCCCAAATATATCATCCCTAGATAACCACAATATAGGGATGGCTTATGGCACCATAGTGCTTGGTCTTACGATATACTCCATTAACATATAAGGGTCCATGCACAAGTTAAGGGCCAACACGAGACATTTTAGTTTGTATACCAAATTAAAAAGGAATAATTTACTCATATCAATAAAAAAAGTGTCAATCATTGGCTCTTAATTTGTGCATAGATGCATAAGTTAACAAAATCTTAAAAAATGAGTGGATGCTTACAAATAAAATCAAATACGTAAGTTTCTTAATGAGAAACTCTCTTGTCCACCGTTATATAAAGGCCGGAGGAAATAAGAAATGTAGTACTGCAAGCAACCACGGAGAAGACAAAAGAAAAGAAGAAGACAAAAGGAAAGAAGGGCCAAATTGATTGATGGAATTTTAACTCAATTATGGATGTTCGCACTCATAGGGTCATGGTTATTGAAATTATTGAATGTTCTTCCTCGACCTGTAATTTTGTGTCTGACTAGAAGTTCCAAGCTCATTTTCATATCGACACGTAGCTTACGTGTTCGGCATCATACAAACAAAAATGTCTCGTTTACAGGCTATAAGTATAGAGCTTGAGTTTGGCATGAATTCTCGTACAGCTATACTCATCAAATCTACTTTTGTTATACTACGATCATAAGAATAAAATTTGATCGAGTTCTTCATCATAGTTTTAAGTTAGAAAAGAAAGAAATGCGTGGACACGTAACAAACGAGATGGATGTCGCAGGAGCATCGGCGAATGAAATTTGGGCAGTCTATGGTTCAAAAGATCTTCCAAGGCTCATAATCACTCTCCAACCCGGTGTTTTCGAGAAAATCGATATAGTCGAAGGTGATGGAGGAGCTGGTACAGTCCTACATATCATCATGGCCGAAGGTATATATACTCTATCATATATAGTCTCTTGACATGAATTTCCTTTGGTTTAATTGTTCATTCACAGATTCAGTATACGACTGACAATTTTCTGTTGCGCTCTGATAATAGGTATATCCGGACCACATGAATGGAAGGAAAAGTTTGTCACACTTGACAACCATACAAGGGTGAAGCAGATCGAACAAATCCAAGGTGGTTATCTTGATATGGGGTTCTCCTTGCACCAAGTTACCTATGAAATCATCGAAAAGGATGAAAATTCTTGCATCATTCGGTCGACGGTTAAAATTGAACTTGATGACGAGTTTGAATCTAATGCTTCTTCTATCACTGTTGATTCGATGTGGGGTATGGCAAAATCAATCGCCAAATACGTACTTGACGGCAAAGCTGAGAAGTAAAAAAAGTTGATATATACGTATTAAACATGGTAATTTACGGAATGGAATAGATGGTCGTATGTAAAAAAAAACCTACAATATTATGGGAGTAAAACAACATGAAAGTTAAAAAGATGGTTAGAAAAATTTGGAGTTTGTTACTCTTTGCGATTTGGTGGTTTGTTTGGAAAAAAATAAGCAACCAGTTATATTCTCATGGGAGCATACATTTGAATTAAATTATTGTATCCGTTAAGTGTACGATTTACAACTGGTCTATGCAAATTAAACTTTTTGGGGGTTATTCACTCTCAACGCTTATAAGTATGTAATTGGAATGCAGTGATCTGTAGGAGCTAGCCTTGTTAGCTCCTCTTTTGGCTTGGAATTCACCATTTTGATGAGCTCCATTTTTTTTATTTTCAATTTGCCCTTTTCAGTAAAAAATATAAAAGAAAATAAAATAAAAATGGAGTAGCCATATATTCCATGGAACTTGACTACTGCGTGGAGAGGACCGCAACCGTTCGAGTTTTGTAGAATTTCACGAGGAGTCAAAAAAGGATTAGTACCTTTATTCTGGGTTTTTTTCCCCTCTTATTAAACAAAAAATTACAAATTGTAATTGTATACGATCAAACGAAAACATGTTCAAAAAGTAAGATAAAATGGTAAGATAAATTGTATGCAAAACACTTTATCTAAATAAAATGGTACGCCTTTCGGAAAAAGAAAAGCAAAAAAACGAAAACATGCTGAGTTTTTTTTTTTTTGGTTCCTACTATTTTGAGCTCAAAATTGTTTGTTTCAAATGGTTGGCCTTCTTAGTTAGAAAATATTTTGAGGCCCAACATCTCTTACAAGGAACTTAGGAAAAAAAGGAATTAGCGAATTTGATCTTTGCACCTTCTGCTTGCTAAAACCATTGTACTACGAGTTGTTTTGCGTATATATATGATAGATCTGGTAAAGTTAGTAACTAGATGTGCTAATTATCCACCATATTGGTTTCACAATCTATAGTTAAACATCCTTTTGCCCTCTTTTCTACTGCATGCACATACAAGGGCTAAATCATTTTGGAGTTAAGACATTCAAAACTTAGTAAATCGTACCTTCTTTGTAATGACGACTCTTGTGTGGAATTGTCAAGATATCCATCTGGAAACAACTCTACAACACCTCTTAGGATCAATTTTGGCTCATCAACCGTTGCTGGTTTTCCTCTCTGAGACACCTGCAACCTCACGACACATGACATATGTTTCACAATCCTTGGGATACCAAAATTATTTCTCGGTACTAAAAATTGGTCGACGTGGTGGAATTTAGCCTATTATGCACGGACAATCTTATAATACAAATTAAACTTCATTTACAAAGTTATATTCATGCAATAGTGACACCACCTCTGCCAGCTCAGCCTTGGCTCTGCACTGGTATGTATGGCCTACCACACCCGGAAGCCCGTAAAGATTTATGAAATCATTTTTCAACCATCTTCACCTTCAAATCTACCTTGAAATCGAGTTGGCGACTTTAATGAAATCACGGATCAATCAGAGAAGAAAGGGGGTGCCATGTAACTTTCACGCAAACCCAACATTTCTTGAATATGTGGGGTGAAATGAGATTCCTAGATCCAGGATATCAAGATGATCTTGGACTAATAATCAACTTATCAACAATGACAAGTCTACTCCACATCTGCTAGACAACTCATCAACAATGACAAGTCTGTTCTTATCCACCATTCAAAGATCGATCAGAACACCGCCCAGATGCTACATCAAACCTTTTCCATGACTCTCACATATGTTCGTCCACTCTATCTTGGTGTACAATTCAAGTATTGATGATCCTCGTCACATATGTTCACTTTAATTTCGGAAAGTATTACATGGAAAGTAAAAGCTTGGCAATCCAAATGTCTTTCTTGCTGGGAGGTTAATACTCACTAAACACTCTCATATTCCCTACTACTATCTTGATTTAGTCTACTAGAGTTCAGATTTCGAAATTGGGATATAAACAAAGTATTAGAGACCTTGAAGACGAAGACTGTGAAGACAAAAAGACATCAACTATTCTTCATCGACAAAAGGTTAGTAGGAGTTATGACTTTTATGGAAATTCTTCTATTCTACTTATTCTATCTTTCGAAATAGTCGGCTACTTTAGTAGAGATACTAACAATGATTGAGATCGTATTCTTGTCTACATAACCATGTATTATGTTAGTGTTTGTTCCCACGAATACTAAGGTTACAAGAATGCATGAGATAGATTCGATACCATTTTCCATAGCAATGGTTTGCTTGCAAATCACATGTAGGATATGGGTGAATCTAAAGGAGTACTCTTGAGCAAGAGTCCATTGGATTATAGCCGAGGACGTCTAACACGTGTAAGTACTGGTTAAGCCCAGAACTTCCAGCAGATCCAAGTTAAACCCTAAATCTGAATGACGATAGTTCACGAACCGTTCGTGAACAGTGACTTAGGAAAAACTCCTGAGTTCTAAAGTGTCATTTTGTACGCGTACCCTACGTGAACCTCAGAATCGATACTTTTGGCTGTGATTCAGATGGACGGTTTGCGAACCGTCCCAAGTGAATATTCTCTGGGATTTTCACTCGGGTTAAATTCTGACTCCTTATCTCTTAGTTGGACTTGGTTATCACGAAAATATCTTATGTGGTCCATCTAACGGTTCTCAATGTGTCAATAAGATAAAGATTATCTCTGGTCTGTTGGATATCTATCTTGAAGTGTTTATGAGCTAATAAAACACTTGGCAGATAAATGATTAATGATTTCCAATTGAGATAAATCTCTGTTTACTTTGTTTGCAAGTTAGGGTTTCCAAAACTTGTGGAACAAGTAACTAGTTGCTTAATTTCAAAGCAACCTATCTTATTGAATGCTATAAATAGAGGTGTCTAAGGACGAAAACCACAAGCATCAAGCATACGTGAAGATTCCTTTTGGAAGTGATCGTAAAACTCTTTTCACTTCGGTGAATGCTTGTTGTGGTATAGTCATCCTCTATTAGGTAGCAGTTCCTCTTGGGATTTACCTACGACTATAAAGACTTCTCTTGAGATTTGGGAAGCACATGTAGGAGATTGAGACCTTAGTGGTTGAAATCGGAGTAACCGGTAACCTTGGTAACCTGATCACGTTCTTGTCTATTCTACGGTCCTTCTCTTCTGATATAAGGTCATTCAAGAACTGATACGGTACATACAGGTTTTGAAAGGAAGCAACGCACGGCTGCACTCGGTGTTGTAAGACCTAGTTAGCTCCAGCTGTATAAGTTTCTTAAGTGATTCTTCGTGTACAACTGAGGTAGAGACAAGTTGCGCATAGTTTACTCGGTTTACTTGTCAGCCCCCGCTTGTAAGTAAATTTCCGTATGACCTGGATAAATCCGAAGGAAGTCACTTTGTGTATGTCAAACTGATAGAGGACAGTTCAAACATACAGTTGATAATTGAGGTTGCAAAGCCAAAATTGTTGACACAAGCCTTTAACAGCGGTTAAAGCAACTCCTAGGCCTATAAAGGACGTTAGCTAGGGGAATCAAGTGCGTGACGATCTGTGGGGTATCTAGAGACGTAAGGAGTGCGACAGTAGCCAGTTCGCTTGGAGGGTGGAATTGGTCTCTGCTACATCCCAGACCGAAGTCTTATAGTAGGCTAGTGTTTGTAGACAGTTTGTACTGTGCGGTGTTGAATCTGGACGAGGTCCCGAGGTTTTTCTATAGGTTGTAGTTTCCTCGTTAAAAAAATCTCTGGTGTCTTGTGTGCTTTACTTTCCGCATTATATTCTCTGATTATACAATTAAAGCAAACACAAGAAGTACGTTATTATAAACCTGATCGTTGTCCTCAATCCATCCCTTGGATTTACCAAGACCCTGTCTTGCGTTGGACTGATCCTTGTGATCCAAACTCAGGTTAACAGATCTGGATATTGATTTTTGAGATCGTCCAGATCTGACCATAAGTCTCACGAGCCCAAACAAAAAGTTGGTTGTATTTCGGTACCCCTGCTTTTTCAAAACGGCCTTGGCTTATCCATAAATAACCAAACTCCATCTAGTCCACCATATGTGTCGAGAAAAATACCTAAAACAATCCTCAATTTTTTGTGATACCATCCCTTCGGTTTCCTCGGCCAGACCACTTTGGAAGCAACTCTCTAAACTCAGAGTTTGGTGCTGAAATAGTTAACATCCATCTTCCCAAGAATGTACCCCCTGATAAGATCATTTGGCGCAAAAAAGAGTTTGGTGCTGAAAGAGTTTGGTGCTGAAATAGTTTCCTCGGCCAGACCACTATTACTCAGCTCTAGACCCTTAAATTGTTGGTTTATATTACCACACTATTCTTCTTTTTTATGTGGTCTATTTGGTCGGCACTAAATGCATTCTTCTACCGAAGGAAACTGCAACAACCCACACAAACGGTCATGTTCGCATTTGAGCTACAACAAGAGTTTACATGAGCACAAAGGGTTTTACCACCTCTTTTTCCGGACCCATCGTCAGTGGCCAACATGTTAGTGGGTGGGAATACCTGAACTACGACTAACATGTTAGTGGGTGGGAATCGTCCCGAGGACGGATGAATTAAAATCAACACAAACGGAGTGGCTAGAGGAAAACCAGGATATGCTGGAGCGGGACTAATCCGTCGAGATTCATCAGCAATGCTTATCATGGCTATGACACAACCACTTGGAATCACCACGACTTTGGTAGCGGAAACCTATGCGATGCTACATGCGACACGGACAACTACTACTTGACATAGGAATCATATCTTCTTCGAGACGGATTCGCCCAACCTTGTGTACTTCCTAAACGGAAAAGTCGTGCCCCTTGATATCTCACTAGTATGATTTCCAAAATACTCCAGTTGCTGCAAACAACTCCTACAAAATATATCATACCTATCGGGAGGGTAACCACGCTGCCGATGGACTACCTAAACATGCAGGGGACTCCAGACAAACTGATTCTTATAAAGCGGATATCTGGGACAACGTTACAGCTTATTATCTTTAATGATGTTATGAGTGTAAAATATCCACGTGTTATGACTATCTAGTTATTATATTTATTTCATGCTTAAAAAAAAAAAGGTTTACATTAGAAAATCTTAAGGAAACAATTACTCTCCTATCATATAATGTTATACTCACTAATTACTTTCGTTATATCAAACTATTGAATTTTTAAATGATTATTGTTTGCTAGTATTTAAATGTGGAACATTTTCTTTTCCAATGTATATACTGGTTTGAACAGTATTTTCCTGGAGCGAAAAAAAATCCAATATTTTTTTGAGTTTGCCTAAAACATCCTGAACCTGTAATACGACCCTGCTCTGAAATCTGAACTTTCAATGGTCGCACGCCATAATTTGCAGACACTCTTGAATCGTAACACAAATTCCACAATAGAATTTCGATCAACAAATCTTCAGGTAGACTAAAACGTCAACCCATTTTTCATGCAAGATGATCAAGATCACCCCTCTTCGGTTAGAAGCGAAGAAAAATGAGACCGCCCGATTTTTCCTTTATGGCTACACTAAACGCCCTTTAATGCAGGATTTTTTAAATCTTAGGCCTGTGTTTGCGTGTAGCCTTGCCATTGCTGTAGCAAATATCACCAAACTCATGCAGAGGGGTGTAACTCTAACAGGGGTGTATTAGATCGGGATTTATATGGATAAAAATAGATAACAGTTTACATGAATCTATTGGATTTATAATGTTTTTTTAGAAGAATCCTGGATAATTATAAATATATAATTTTGGATTATAATGGATAAAATTTGGGATTAATGTAGATAACCAAACAATCCGTCCATAAATTGTGGTGGTGTTGGTGGACGGTGATTGGTGGTGATTAGTAGTAATGGGGTGGTGGTGCTAGTTGGTGTGTGGAGTTTTTCAAGGTGGTGGTGGTGGTGGTGGTGGTTGTTGTTGTTAATGGTGTTGGTGGGTGAAGGTGGTGCTGGTGCTAGTTGGAAATAGTTGTGATGGTTGTAGTTGGTGGTGGTGGTGGTGTTGCTGGTTGGGAATGGTGGTGGTGGTGGTTGGCGGTTATTGTTGGTAATGGTGGATGGTGGAGGCAATGGTGGTGCTGGTTGGAAATGGTAGTGGGTGGGTACCGCTGGGAGTGTGAGTGGTGGTTGGTGGGTGGTGGTGGTCGATGGTGAACATGGCGTACCATGATAACAAAATAAACCAAAAAAAAAAATATATTAAAAAAAATGTCCACAAGAATCCATATAACTCTTGTGGTTTGGGTTGAGATTGATATAAGATAATAATACACACATTTTGCCTACAAATATCCATAAGAATCCTAATTTATCTTGGCCCTCAATTATCCTGAAAAATCATAAATGAATTGAATACCTAGGATATTTAATGATTCCGTATATATCCTGATTGAATACCTAGGATATTTAATGATTCTGCATATATCCTAATTGAATACCTAGGAGTTTTGAGGACTGTTAAATATCCAAATAAATCCTGATCCAATACACCCCTGTAAGTCTAAGATAAGACTAGATACAACCACCATCAGTACTAAAATCACAAATGGAAAGGCAAAGGTTGACACTAGGGAGAAAATAAGCAAATAATTAAATCCATTGCATTAAATGTATAGAATCCCAAAAATCTATCTTTTCACATTTATTTCATTACTGAATTCAAATCTCATTCAGGGCTTCCTTAAAAGAAACACAACATCACCAAGAGCAGAAACTTGTTCCTTTCATATCTATCGTTTTTTCTTACTTTCCTCCACAATTATCTTTCAAAAAGAAAAAAAAAATAACAGAAATGATTGGAGGAAAGGATATTTACAACGTTTGTGCAGCCGTTGTTCCATTATACGTAGCTATGTTTCTAGCCTATGGTTCAGTGAGATGGTGGAAAATCTTTACACCGGATCAATGTTCTGGAATCAACCGCTTCGTATCATTTTTCGCCGTTCCCCTTCTTTCGTTTAAATTCATTGCTAATAACAACCCTTACAAGATGAATTATCTTTTCATTTCTGCAGATTGCTTACAAAAGGTAGTAGTTTTAGTTTCTCTTTTGCTATGGAATACATTTGCAAAAAACGGAAGCATGGAATGGGTCATTACAATGTTTTCTCTCTTGACGTTGCCGAACACTCTTATCATGGGTATACCTCTTCTTGAAGCCATGTATGGTGTTGAGTCAGGAGCTTTAATGGTTCAGATTGTTGTTTTACAAAGTGTTGTTTGGTATACTGTCATGTTGGTCATGTTTGAATATAGAGGAGCCAAGTTGTTGATCAATGATCAGTTTCCCGGAACGGCTGGATCGATTACTTCATTGAGGGTTGATTCGGATGTTCATTCCCTCAATGGAAGAGAACCATTACAAGCCGATGCAGAAATCTCAGATGATGGGAAACTTCATGTCGTAGTGAGACGTTCGACGTCCTCGAAATCGGTGTTTTCTGTGCACGAGGACTCCTATAGGTTAAACTCAATGAGGTCAGTAGCATCAAATCTAACAGGAGTTGAGATTTATTCGGTGCATTCATCAACACTGCATACACCAAAACCTTCAACAAGTTTCAACCAAAAAGAGTTTTACGAGATGTTTAGTTCGAATAAAATGTCCAGTTCAAAACATTATGGGGATGCGATTAGTTTGCAAGGTAGTGTTAATGATGGAGATGTATATTCGCTACCAAGATCATCAAACGTACATGAAAAATTGAAAGATGGAAACAGTATGGGCAGTGATAATAAGAAGAAGAAATTAGGAGGAAGAAGTATGAGTGGGGAGTCCTGGAACAATGGTAGATTTAGTCTTGATGGTAATATGAACAAAGATGGTAACAATAACAAAGATCTTCATATGTTTGTTTGGAGTGCTAATACTTCTATTAATTCTGCTTCAAAAGGTATGATCATCATTTCAATCTTCTTTTCTTTTTTTCCTAGTTATAACAACATTTTTCTATATTTATCAAAGGAAGCCACTAAATTCCTTGAAGTGACCCTTTGGTCCCTTTCTATGATAATGTCATGAGCCAGTGGTTAATGGGTGGTCTTATTAAGGTAACCCTCTAGATTTTGGTGCATGCATGTAATCCGATGACCTTTCATTTTGGTGCATGTATAGTTAATGTATACCTCCTTATATAGTGACATTTAACATTTCAATAAATTTCAGGCCATCTCGATACCGCTGCGGCCCCTCTCCTCCTCGTGACATGTTTACATTTTAATAACCAAAAATTCTGAAACCGTTTTTTTGTTAAACTGTCTCAAATAATGTCCTCTATTAACTAAATTAGAACCAATTAAATTATTGACTTTCCTATTATTTGAAATATATTATTACTTTAAGAGCAATTTATTTTTTATCTCAAAGCATCACGATACAACCATTTTCTGATCAGTGTGATAATCCAAAAAACAACAAAGAGTATTACGATAATGATATTTATTGATTGGTGGATGTCTTTGAGCAGTAATCTCTCTAACTAACCATGATCGGGTGACATTGTTGAATGTTTTGAGAAGATATAGTAATCGAAGAAAAGATACAATAATCAAAGGAACGCAAATACTTACAGACCCACTAGTAAAATTGCATGACAATGGAATCCTGATCGAGTGTAAAACAATAAGCTCAATACTTATTACAGAACAAGTTTTCGTAAAACTTTAAAGAAACTCACCTGTTTACGGTATATGTTGTTCATGCCATTCATGTATCTTCTCAAAACGTTCTTAATTGATACAGTCAGTTACTCTAATTAACAATCTTGTACAACCAATGGATATTGATACTTGAAACTTTTTTTCATCTTCTCTCTTCTAAGTACGAACTAAAAGAAACAGAAAAAAATCTAAAACAAAAAAAAGATCTAACAAAAAGAAAACAGATTCTTTGTTCAAAATATGCATGTCTGTATTCTGTAATAAGTATTGAGCTTATTGTTTTACAATCGATCGGGATTCCATTGTCATGCAATTTTACTAGTGGGTCTGTAAGTATATTTTTGTTTTCCTTTAATTATTGTATCTTTTCTTCGATTACTATATCTTCTTAAAACTTTCAACAATGTCACCCGATCATGGTTAGTTAGAGAGATTACTGCTCAAAGACATCCAGCAGTCAATAAACATCATTATCATAATACTCTTTGTTGTTTTTTGGATTATCACACTGATCAGAAAATGGTTGTATCGTGATGCTTTGAGATAGAAAATAAATTGCTCTTAAAGTAATAATATATTTCGTGAGAAATAATAGGAAAGTCAATAATTTGATTGGTTCTAATTTAGTTAATAGAGGGCATTAGTTTGAGACAGTTTAACAAAAAAAAAGGTTTCACTTTTTTTGGTTATTAAAATGTAGACGTGTCACGAGGAGGAGAGGGGCCAATACTTAAAGTATGTGGCCCGTTCACATCGTAGCCGCAACGGAATATATACATGCATATTTTGAACAAAGAATGTGTTTTCTTTTTGTTAGATAATTTTTTTTTTAAAATTTTTTTATGTTTCTTTTAGTTCGTACTTAGAAGAGAGAAGATGAAAAAAGTTCCAAGTATTAATATCCATTGGTTATACAAGATTGTTAATTAGAGTCAAAGGAGAATATATATAACTTACTTTATCAATTAAGAACGTTTTGAGAAGATACATGAATGGCATGACCACCATTTCCCGTAAACAAATAAGTTTTCTTTAAAGTTTTACGAAAACTTGAGGAAGATGACGAAGAAAATGTAAAAGATTTAGAGTCAAAGGAGAATATAACACGACCCCCCCCCCCCCCCCGCCGGGCGGGGATCTCGTTTTATTTGGTAATATGATCCATTATGGTATAGTTTTATTTGGTATTTTAAACTTAATTCTAAAACCGTTTCAGAAATATTTGGTGGTTAAAATGCATAGGAGAGGGGGCACATACTTCGAGTATGTGGCTGTCCACATCGTAGCCGCGACATCTCGATACTATTATCAAATTTCTATGTGAAATAATTAGAACTTATACATAATTGTCAATTCCTACCAAAAAATTCCTTTTCATGTTTTTTATTGTTTTCTTACCAAAAATTCCTACAAAAAAAAAGTAAAAATTTAATAAAACAAGTTTTTACCAAAAGTAAACTAGATTCATCCCTACATTTTTGTTGTTAATTTAGTAATTTTTAACCAGTTAATCATGATTCATGATAAACAGGAACGCATAATTTTGGTGACAATGACAATGAACGTTCAAACACGAGTGGAGATCCAAAATGCGTATTGGAAAAAAATGGTCCAGGTTTCCCGATAAATGGGACAATTTTGACAATACAGAATTCCCAAGGGGACGAGAATAAGCATGGAGCAACAACAATGGGTGCTCATGAAATGCCACCAGGAAGTATTATGACTAGACTAATTCTGATCATGGTATGGAGAAAGCTTATCAGAAATCCTAATACTTACTCTAGTCTTCTTGGTCTCATTTGGTCTCTCATTTCTTTCAGGTAATTCTCTTTTTCCTTTTCTGACCAAGGTTATTTTCGTTTTCCAATTGTGAATTTTGCTGGAAAACTAACTAGAAATACTTTCATTTTAACCAAGATGGGGGGTCGAAATGCCTACAATCTTCAAAGGATCGATATCCATATTATCGAATACTGGACTTGGAATGGCTATGTTCAGTCTAGGTAATTCATTTATTTATCGAAATTTGAAAATTAAAGTTAAGTAATCGCTAATTAGTTATATTTTGTTACCAAATCAGGCATGTTCATGGCATTACAGCCTAAAGCGGTGGCTTGTGGTAAAGCATTGGCTACTTATTCAATGGCTGTGAGGTTCTTAGCTGGCCCAGCCATAATCGCAGCAACCTCCTTGGCCGTTGGTCTTCGAGGAAAACTT